>CM032228.1:13902500-14007500 GCA_019009955.1 Riptortus pedestris
TCGCGTTTCGGATAATCGGGAGTCTACTGTACTGAGTTAGTTGTCCGTTAGTCAGTAGGTTTTTTACGTCTGTTCACCGTATTTGGTTCTTTACGTTTTATTCTGTGTCTGTTTGTTTACACCAATCAAGCGAAGGGTGGTTATGTCTTGTGTCCAATAAAATGCAAGTATCTTGGATAATATTCAAGATAGAGAATAAATGTATATATCAATATTAATAGTAAATTTAATTTGGAATAAGATTTCTTCTATACACTTTTTAGATCCGACGTATAGTAACGGAGATATTTCGAATTTTCAAAATTCTCCCCTTTAAACCCCCTCTCCCTGTGGTCCGATTTCAGCCATTAACGAACTTGATCTTTCCTTTTACATAAAACGACTAAATATCGAGTTTGGTAACGATCAAACAAACATTGCGACCGCTAGAGTGGTAACAGACAAATATATATACAGTTTGGAACGGACCTCATTTTAGCAGATTTCCCTTAAGGGAAATCAGCTATTGAGGTCGTACTCATAACGCGATTTTCGAAAATTTTCTTCAAATGTCCATCGATCCTACCCAGGAGATGAAGAAAATGAGGTCCATTCAAAATTATATATACATATATATAAACATACACACACACACATATGTATATATATATATATATATATATATATATATATATATACACACACACATACACTTGTCTGTTACCACTCTAGCGGTGACAATTTATGTCTTATCGTTACCAAACTTGATATACGTATATATTGTTATATACATTTATTCTCTAACTTGATTATTAACCGAGATATTTGCATTTTTATGAAGTCTGTGGTCGGGTATAGTTCGGATTACGTCCGCCATTTTCGTCATTTCTCGGCTCAGGCGGAAGCTTCTTCTAACCTGTCGTTTCTAGCCTTACCTTACCTTCCTTACTTTGTGAGATTTATGCAAATACGTTCTGTTCATCCGCCCCCCCTCCTTCTTTAGTTCTTGGACTACTAAAATTTGAGTTATTAAAATATAAATTATTCTTACAATTCAGAAGCCGTTTTAGTTGGGAATTTATATTAATTAACTGAAAGATTTCTCATTATCTAATCACGGTGGTATTGTGTTACCAGTATGCAGATTTCTCTATTGTAAAACTTCACAGGGGAAATCTGCTTAGTTTACGCAGCCCCTGCGTGACGGACTTTTGTAATATTGTAGTGGTCAGAAGAAATACTATGAAATATATTGTAAATTTCTTGTTATTAGATAAAGGATAATTATAATAATAAAAAAGTCCGTCACGCAGGGGCTGCGTAAACTAAGCAGATTTCCAACGTAAAGTTATACAATAGAGAAATCACCATACGAGGGCCGAACTAGCTTTCGGCGGAAACGAATAGAAGCGGCTATAGCTCGTCCGTTACACTTAATAAAAATGCAAATATCTAGGTTAATATTAAAGATAGAGAATATATGTATATAACAATATTTATAGTACATTTAATTTGCAATAAAATTAATTCTATACAACTTTTCGATCCGACCAAAATGGAGATATTTCGAACTTTCGAAATTCCCCTCTAAACTCCCCTCCCACTCGTCTGATTTCAACCGTTAACGAACTTGATCTTCCTTTTTACATAAAACGATTAAATACCGAGTTTGGTGACGACTAAACAAAAATTTCGACCGCTAGAGTGTTAACAGACAAATATATATATATAGTTTTGAACGGACCTCATTTTCGTCATCTCCTAGGTAGGATCGATGGACAATTGAAGAATAATTTCGGAAATCACGTCATGAGTGCCCTTAAGGGAAATCTGCTAAAAAGGTGATGATAATGTTTTGTAACTCTTTGTACCAGAGCTACATATTCTATATTTAATAGTTGCAGCTTTCCGTATAATAATAACAATAAGGCATATTGTAGCTAGTACTCTCGAGTAGAACATTTTTTTTTAGAGTACTTTCTTTCGAGAAGGGATTTTTTTGAACAATTATTGAAGCTACCAAAGGGAGAAAGGAGTCTTTTCTCTTAGAGTTTCTTTCCACAAAATTAAATTTTGGAAACCTTTCAGAGTCCTTTGTCCCTGAAAGGGAAATCAAAATGAGGTTGGTGGCTACCTATTTCTCTAAATATTCTGATAAATATGTTGTCGCGGGTACATCAAAGAAGCGGGTTTTTGACAAGTAATGGTAATTGGTTGGACCAAAACATGAGATTCGAAGTTCGACGTTATTTTCTTATTTAATTTTACATTCATATGACATAATCACTATAGAAAGGAAAATTTCTGTTTTATTTTATTTTATTTTTTTTTTTTTATGAATTCTTTTAGCAGATTTCCCTTAAGGGGAATAAGCTATTGAGGTCGTACTCATGACGCGATTTTCGAAAAATTTCTTCAAATGTCCATCGATCCTACCCAGGAGATGACGAAAATGAGGTCCGTTCAAAACTATATATATATATATATATATATATATATATATATATATATATATATATTTGTCTGTTAACACTCTAGCGGTTGCAATTTTTGTTTAATCGACACCAGACTCGGTATTTAATCGTTTCATGTAAAAAGTAAGATCAGGTTCGTTAACGGTTGAAATCGGACCATTGGGAGGGGGGGGGTTTAGAGGGGGGGATTTTCAAAATTCAAAATATCTCCGTTATTATGCATCGGATCGAAAAATTGTATAGAACCAATCTTATTGAAAATTAAATTTACTATAAATATTGTTATATACATTTATTCTCTATCTTGAATATTAACCGAGATATTTGCATTTTAATGAAGTCTGTGGTCGGGTATAGTTCGGATTAGATCGGCCATTTTCGTCAGTACTCGGCTCAGGTGGAAGCTTCTTCTAACCTTACCGATCGTTTATAACCTTACCTTACCTTCATTGCTTTGTGTGATTTATACAAATACGGTCTGTTCATCCGCCGCCCCCCCTTCTTTAGTTTTTGTACTACTAAAATTTGAGTTATTAAAATATAAATTATTTTTACAATTAAGAAGCCGTTTCAGTTGGGAATTTATTAAAATTAACTGAAAGTTTTCTTATTGCCGTTTGTATTTAATCACGGTGGTATTGTGTTACCAGTATGCAGATTTCTCTATATGCGTGACGGACTTTTGCTGATATCACATTCTGAGCTGAAATATTACGTTACTAGTATTTACTATATAAAACATTCAGTTTTAAAAATACGTAAATTCGGCGTCTCTAACGAATGTAATCAAATTAAATCAACTTTTTTTTTTTTTTTATACACCTATATATATGTTTCATTCTTACTTAATACGTAGTGCTGAATAATATGCGGAAAGAGGACATCTTTTTTTAGCTAGAGGTTGTAATCATAACGCGAATGCCGAAAAATTCTCTCCAAATGCCCATCGATCCTACCTTGGTTCAAAATTGTGTATATATGCATATATGGTGTTGTTTTTGGAGTTTTGGTCTGTGTCATATATATAACCTGGACGAAAAAAAACAACACTATAACATATATTACTGTACATAGACGACAAACAACCTTCAACACACATCAACATTTACACTGATAGCCAGAACTCTTTACAATCACTTCAAAATTGTACAATTCATGTACCTTTGACAGAAAAAATCAGACAGTTACTTAAAAGACTTAAAAAACATAATATACACATACAGATTTGCTGGATCAAAGGACATTCTGGAATTTCGGGAAACGATCTCGCTGATTTATCTGCAAAATCAGCGTCAAAAGATACCAAAATTCCAGAATGCTACAATAAAATAACAAAATCACACATAAAATCACAATTACTTAGTGACACAATTAACACATGGCAACAGAAATGGTATACGACTATGAAAGGACAACATCTAAAACCATTTATTCCAGACATTAAAGAGTACTTAGGACAAAAATTAATATCAACAGACTTTTACTTGACACAATTATTAACTGGACACAGAACAACAAATTCTTATTTTAATCGTTTTGGCCTAACAGATCAACCAAACTGTTACTGCGACTTAACTACTGAACAGACGTACAGACACTTGCTCTATGACTGCAGACTACTAACGGACCAAAGAGAAGACTTTAAATCCCAATTAAAATGCCGACAAGATAATTGGCCTGTTGAGGAAAAACATTTATTTTATAAACACGATAAACCATTAAAACAATTTGCCGAAGAAATAAATAACTACCTAAACTATTTAAAACTGAAATACAGCTATATTAATTAATTATTCATCATTGAATCCAAAATTTGTTTTTGTTTTTCTTTTCTGTTTTTTTTCTTCTTTTTCATTCTGTTGTAAATAATTTTATTGTAAAAATATTTTATTTTATTTATAATTAAAAAAAAATGTCATGTATCAAGCACACGTTATGTACTAATTATTGTAAGGGACGTGTTGGCTAATAAACTTCCTTCCTGTAATAAACTTTAGGAAGGAAATATATATATATATATACATGTGTATACTAGCTAAGGTACCCGGTTTTACTTGGAAAATCATTAGAGACTGAATGATGATGGTATTTTTTTTTTTTTTTTTTTTTTGGCAAGGCTTCAATGTGTACAACTAAACTTCCCCCGTCTGTGCGAATTGTTTTCCCTTAATGGCTCAGGTAAGAGACTTATAGAATCGAAATTTTAGTTTTGAACAGTAAATGAAAATAATTCCCTACACAATTCCTCTCCACTGTTCGACACACCATGAATAATTTAAATCATAATCAGGGATATCATTTATTATAATTAAATATTATGTATAATATACATATTTCCTGTCAGTAATCAATCCGAGATTGTGACCTTAGTTGTATACATAATAGTAAATTTGGGTAGAATGCAATTCCATCATTTCACAGGAAATAAGTTAACACAATTGACTGTGTTATCCTCCCTAAAACTTCCACCCCCGCTTCAGTATGAACATTGTTTTACTGAAATTATATATTTTTTAGTAATTGATATGTTAACCTAAAAATAATTTAAGTTATATTCTTAAAGCGTGAGGGAAAGAGATTGTAGCTCTCCTTTCAAATTCAAATTATATTGAGTATAAATCACATATTGTCTTTTGTTACAATGACATTACCAAGTAACATTTATTAGTTATAGATAGTACGTAGTCATTTGAAAAATGACAACTTATCGGATGAAATAAGATAATATATACCACAAAATCGAATCATGAGTACAACCTCAATATTAGATTTTCCTTAAGGAATATCTGCTAATATACTTATAGTTTGTTTTCTTAATATTATTAGAGTTTGTATTAAAAAAAAAAAATATACTTTAGTTCTCACTTCGATTCATGGATTTTGATCCAGTAACAAGTGTAAGTTTTGTAGCTATTACTAGATAAACAAAGAAAATGGGATTTAGGATTAATATTCATGTAGAGATGTTCATAAATATTCATAACTTAGCTTACACAGTTTACAATATCAAAACAACTTGACAAAAATTTGTTCCAATTAAATAAAAGTTTTTTTCTTTTTAATTTCACACAAAAACATCTTTTTTCACTTTAATAGTTCTTTCCCTGTACCCTTTACGTATAGACCTACTTTTGGTTAAACGCCTAACCAAATATAGTGATATACAATATAGTTATTTATTATACAAGTGACGAAAGTAGATCATTTTACAACTCGAGTGAAACGTTTACTCGCTTCGCTCGTGTGGTAATTTCACGAGAGTTGTAAATTCTATTTTCGTCACGAGTGTAATATTAATTTTTTTCTGTAATCGTGTAATACATGATCAGATCTAACCAGAATATGAACAAAATTAGGATGTTGTGAAGATTATGGTATGTTGTTGGTAGGTTATAAGCATGGTTGTCAAAGGTTATAAGCATAGTTATAAAACAACTAGTGATGATTGTGAAGTAGTGCAGTTATAAACAAGGAAGGTAAT
Organism: Riptortus pedestris; assembly: GCA_019009955.1. NCBI lineage: Eukaryota > Metazoa > Arthropoda > Insecta > Hemiptera > Alydidae > Riptortus > Riptortus pedestris. The sequence goes on from CM032228.1 coordinate 13,908,435, forward strand.
TATTATTATATTTAAATTTTAAAATATATTGATTATTTCCACCAATAATTCATTCGCATTTCAATTTATTTTGTTAAAATAAATTCCTACAAAGTTAAGAAACATTTAATTTCCAACTTCAAATTATTTTTTATTTTATACTTATTACTAATTAAGAAGGCAATTCACTTTCTTCACTTGTGAAGAAAGTGATTACTTTCTTCACTCTATTGGAAAATGTTTCACTTTCTTCACTCATTTCAGTTTAGTAATGTTACCATTATTCAACGATTACAGAAAAAAGGTATTTTTAGTTTATTCTTCAGAAATGTAATACGAATTCAAAATTGTCATATATCATTGAAGTAGTGGTTAAATATACTAGATGATTCATTATAAAACAAATTTTTATACTTTTAAAAACTGATGGGCAGAGATGAAGTTTAAAAAATATAAAATTTAAAAACAATCTGATTGAACACTTTTAAAGTACATTAAAAAGCATAAAACTATCATTTAACACCCAGTTTTTAAACAATTTCTATTTCCTTTTTAGTGTTATTCGCTCAGAAATATAACAAGAGATTTTTTTTTAGCGTGAACAAAAAAAAAAAAGGTTTCGTCTTACGCATGAAATCGTACACAAAGTTTTAGAATTTGTTGAATTTTCGGGTTCCCCAACCCCACGGTCTACGGAAAATCTGCTTAGTTTACGCAGGCATCTCACGTTATATGGATTCACATAAATATGTGTATTATTTCTGTATATCGTAAATAAGTATACATCTTTATAAAGTGTATAAAGCTCCTTTATTGTACTACGGAGCCAATCTCGCGTAAGCAATGCTCCGTTTGAAGTGGTATTACTTTCTGTAAGCGGATAAAGGAAGGTGTCAAAAGCAAAGTAAAAGATCAAAGAAAAACTCAAAAGAACAAAGGTTGCAGGTAATATTTAATACATACCTCTCTCCTGTATTTGTCTTCCAAGCCCTTCTATAATATAATAGCAAGCATAAAGCTCAGATATATATATATATATATATATATATATATATATATATATATATATATATACTAGCTCAGATACCCGGCTTCGCTCGGGAATTCATTTGAGGCTGAATGTTGATGGTATTTTTTTGGCAAAGCTTTATTTTGCACAATATTTTGACATTTACCCGTCCCAGTGTTTAGGGTTAATACCCGTCGTTTCTGTGGATTTGTTAATAATAAAATTAATTTTTTATGTAAGACTTCACTGTCCTCCATATTGTCATATTTCCCGCTTCCTGTGCATTATGCATAGGTTTGAATTATTAAGGACTAAATATTAACATACATTTGAATTAATTTTTCCAGGTGAGGTACCTGGTAGTTCATATTGAAATGAATTCTTGAGCAAATTTCTCTAAATAGCAAAATAAACAACTTTTATTATGTTCATATTTGCCAATAAACCAATAGGAAACGAAATATCGCTATTTTTAATTTCTGGCTTCCCTTAAAACCCCCACTCCTGCCCGTCCCTAGAAATGTTGGTATGGCTTCTTATAATGAAAGCGTTAGTGCCAATACACATACCGAGTTTTATTTATTTCGGTTGGGTCTTTTGTCCCAAATAATATTGTTGACTCCCGCTATAGTCATAAGCGTATAACTCATTTAAACTTCGGAATACGATGAAAGTGTTTATAACAAAAGTTACTCTAAATAACAAAATAAACAACTTTTGTTATGTGCATATTTGCGAAAAAACCAATAGAAAACGAAATATCGCGACTTTTAATTTCAGGCCTCCCTTATAACCCCCACTCCTGTTCGTCTCAGAGAAAATTAATATAGCCTATCTCTCAAGTTGGACCAGACTGCTCACGGTGTGCCAATTTAATTTAAAATAGGTTAAGTAGTTTAGGAGTCCATCGCGGACAAACATCGTGACAGGAGATTTATATATATTAAGATATATATATATATATATATATATATATATATATATATATATATATATATATATATTTTGTTGTATGCGATGTCCTTAAGGGAAATCAGCTATCGAGGTTGTTCTCATAACGCGATTTTCGTAACATTTTCCTCAAATGTCTATCGATCTTAACAAGGAGATGTCGAAAATGAAGTCCATTCAAAATTAAATAATTATATCTATATTATATATATAAAATTGTAACCTCTGTCTGTACATTAATTTTTTTCACGAAATTTCACGATAACTTTTCGTTTCACATGTCATAGACACCATAACTGCATTTTGTTTCTTTGGTGTCTGTTTGTTTGTTTGTGTATTTGTTTGTTTATTTGTTTGTTTGTTTGTTACGTTTTCACGCATAAACGGCTGAACCGAATTTTATGAAACTTGGTTTGTATATTACTACTAACCCAACTTAGACTTTAGGCTATATTAATATCCTCTGAGACGAACAGGAGTGGGGGTTATAAGGAAAGCCAGAAATTAAAAATAGCGATATTTCGATTCCTATTGGTTTTTCGGCAAATATGCACATAACAAAAGTTTTTTATTTGTTATTTAGAGTAACTTTTGTTATATACACTTTCGTCGTATACGGAAGTATAAATGAGTTATACGCTAAAACCTATAGCGGGAGTCCATAATTTTATTTGGCACAAAAGACTCTACCGAACTAAACCAAACTCGGCATTTGAATTAGCACTAACGCCTTCCTTATAATAAGCCATACTATTTCTAGGGGCGGGTAGGAGTGGGAGTTGTAAGGGAGGCCTGAAATTAAAATAGTGATTTCCTATTGGGGTTTCGGCAAATATGCAAATAACAAAAGTTGTTTAATTTGTTATTTAGAGAAATTTGCTCAACACTTCTTTTCTATATGAACTACCAGGTACCTCAAATGAAAAAATTGATTCAAAGGTATGTCAATATTTTCTCATTAATAATTGAAATCTATACATAATTCACAGGAAACGGGAAAAATGACAATATGCAGGACAGTGAAGTCTTACATAAAAAAAATAATTTTATTATTAACTAATCCACAGAAACGACGGGTGTTAAACACTGGGACGGGTAAATGTCAAAATATTGTGCAAAGTAAAGCCTTCCCAAAAATATACTATCACCATTCAGCCTCAAATAAATTCTCGAGCGAAGCCGGGTATCTGAGCTAGTATATATATATATATATATATATATATATATATATATATATATATATATATATATAAACACACACACACACACACACCACACACCTTGTCTGTTACCGCTCTAGCTGTGACAATTTATGTCTTATCGTTACCAAACTCGACATATAAGCATGTAAAACTAAAATTCAAGTTCATAAATACAATAGCTGAAATCAGGATAAGGAATAAATGAGAGCCTACTTTTAAGGTTTTGAACCTTATATTTTGTTATTTTAAAAAATATATTTTTTTTATTTTTAGCAATTATTTGTAGAAATTTGGATTTAAGCTCCGTATCCCTTCTTGGGGGGAAAAAAGATCTTTTTTGAAAGTGCGCCAGAAACCCACTTTTCTCTCGTTTAAAAAAAAGTATAAAACAAAAGTTACTCTAAATAACAAAGTAAACAACTTTTCATATGTGCACGATTGTCGAAAAACAAATTTAAAAATGAAATATCCGGATTTTGATTTCAGGCCTCCCTTATAACCCCCACTGCCGTTCGAACCTAAAAGTTTTAATATAGCTTATAGTCATGAAAAAATTAGTGCCAATTCATATACCGAGTTTTGTTAAGTTCGGCTCAATGGTTAGTGCCCAACAAAATTGTTAGTTTGTTGACTTGTTACGAGAACGATCGTGCCAATTACAGTGGTTTGGACTTATACCAACTGCTTTACGATGAGAATGATCTCGTAACATACAATGATATTGAGGTATGCCTTGTTACGAGAATGATCGTGCCAATTACAGTGGTTTGGACTTATACCAACTGCTTTACGATGAGAATGATCTCGTCACATACAATGATATTGAGGTATGCCTTGTTACGAGAATGATCGTGCCAATTACAGTGGTTTGGACTTATACCAACTGCTTTACGATGAGAATGATCTCGTCACATACAATGATATTGAGGTATGCCTTGTTACGAGAATGATTGTGCCAATTACAGTGGTTTGGACTTTTACCAACTGCTTTACGATGAGAATGATCTCGTCACATACAATGATATTGAGGTATGCCTTGTTACGAGAATGATCGTGCCAATTACAGTGGTTTGGACTTATACCAACTGCCTTACGATGAGAATGATCTCGTCTCATACAATGATATTGAGGTATGCCTTGTTACGAGAATGATCGTGCCAATTACAGTGGTTTGGACTTATACCAACTGCTTTACGATGAGAATGATCTCGTCACATACAATGATATTGAGGTATGCCTTGTTACGAGAATGATTGTGCCAATTACAGTGGTTTGGCTTATACCATCTGCTTTACGATGAGAATGATCTCGTCTCATACAATGATATTGAGGTATGCCTTGTTACGAGAATGATCGTGCCAATTACAGTGGTTTGGACTTATACCAACTGCTTTACGATGAGAATGATCTCGTCACATACAATGATATTGAGGTATGCCTTGTTACGAGAATGATCGTGCCAATTACAGTGGTTTGGGCTTATACCAACTGTTTTACGATGAGAATGATCTCGTCACATACAATGATATTGAGGTATGCCTTGTTACGAGAATGATCGTGCCAATTACAGTGGTTTGGACTTATACCAACTGCTTTACGATGAGAATGATCTCGTCACATACAATGATATTGAGGTATGCCTTGTTACGAGAATGATCGTGCCAATTACAGTGGTTTGGACTTATACCAACTGCTTTACGATGAGAATGATCTCGTCACATACAATGATATTGAGGTATGCCTTGTTACGAGAATGATCGTGCCAATTACAGTGGTTTGGACTTATACCAACTGCTTTACGATGAGAATGATCTCGTCACATACAATGATATTGAGGTATGCCTTGTTACGAGAATGATCGTGCCAATTACAGTGGTTTGGACTTATACCAACTGCTTTACGATGAGAATGATCTCGTCACATACAATGATATTGAGGTATGCCTTGTTACGAGAATGATCGTGCCAATTACAGTGGTTTGGACTTATACCAACTGCTTTACGATGAGAATGATCTCGTCACATACAATGATATTGAGGTATGCCTTGTTACGAGAATGATTGTGCCAATTACAGTGGTTTGGACTTATACCAACTGCTTTACGATGAGAATGATCTCGTCACATACAATGATATTGAGGTATGCCTTGTTACGAGAATGATCGTGCCAATTACAGTGGTTTGGACTTATACCAACTGCTTTACGATGAGAATGATCTCGTCACATACAATGATATTGAGGTATGCCTTGTTACGAGAATGATCGTGCCAATTACAGTGGTTTGGGCTTATACCAACTGCTTTACGATGAGAATGATCTCGTCACATACAATGATATTGAGGTATGCCTTGTTACGAGAATGATCGTACCAATTACAGTGGTTTGGGCTTATACCAACTGCCTTACGATGAGAATGATCTCGTCACATACAATGATATTGAGGTATGCCTTGTTACGAGAATGATCGTACCAATTACAGTGGTTTGGGCTTATACCAACTGTTTTACGATGAGAATGATCTCGTAACATACAATGATATTGAGGTATGCCTTGTTACGAGAATGATCGTACCAATTACAGTGGTTTGGGCTTATACCATCTGCTTTACGATGAGAATGATCTCGTCACATACAATGATATTGAGGTATGCCTTGTTACGAGAATGATCGTGCCAATTACAGTGGTTTGGGCTTATTCCAACTGCTTTACGATGAGAATGAGCTCGTAACATACAATGATATTGAGGTATGCCTTGTTACGAGAATGATCGTGCCAATTACAGTGGTTTGGACTTATACCAACTGCTTTACGATGAGAATGATCTCGTAACATACAATGATATTGAGGTATGCCTTGTTACGAGAATGATCGTGCCAATTACAGTGGTTTGGACTTATACCAACTGCCTTACGATGAGAATGATCTCGTCTCATACAATGATATTGAGGTATGCCTTGTTACGAGAATGATCGTGCCAATTACAGTGGTTTATGAGAATGATCTCGTCTCATACAATGAAAATGAGGTATGCATTGTTACGAGAATGATCGTGCCAATTACAGTGGTTTGGACTTATACCAACTGCCTTACGATGAGAATGATCTCGTCTCATACAATGATATTGAGGTATGCCTTGTTACGAGAATGATCGTGCCAATTACAGTGGTTTGGACTTATACCAACTGCCTTACGATGAGAATGATCTCGTCACATACAATGAAATTGAGGTATGCCTTGTTACGAGAATGATCGTGCCAATTACAGTGGTTTGGACTTATACCAACTGCCTTACGATGAGAATGATCTCGTCACATACAATGATATTGAGGTATGCTTTGTTACGAGAATGATCGTGCCAATTACAGTGGTTTGGATTTATACCAACTGCCTTACGATGAGAATGATCTCGTCTTTAGTTCATAACACTAATTTGTTGTATCTAAAGCTTTGATGTTTTAAATGTTTTAGTTGCAAAAATTATGGAAAATAGTGAATAGTGAATATAATATTCCCTTAATCTTAGGAGTAAATCTGTTCTTTCTGTAAGTTTAAATCAGACCTGACTTAACTTCATTTAAAGGGAATTATTTGAAGGGAATTCCGAATTGGAGACTTTAAATGTCCTATGAAAGATAGTCCGTTAGATTTGACTCGAAGCTCCACTAAAGTTGGGAATTAAGAAGTTGCTCCTTGGTAATTGCTTTGCTTTTACTTTCTCCTTCTCTCCAAACGACCTCTTTTAACTTTTCTTATCTTATTCAGTTTTATTTTGAAAAGTAAAAAAAAAAAATAAAAATTGAATTTTTATCTTCGCTTAACTTCAGATGTTGTTTCAGTATCAGGGAGTTTTGACTTATGATTATTTCTGAGATCCTACTTAGGAACGAAGCAAATATCATTTTTAAAAAGTAAATATATTTATTTTGAATAATTTATTATATTTTTGAAAAAGTTCATGTCAGAATTATCCTTTGCTTTTATCCATAATATATTTTATATTTCAAAGGAGAAGTAAAAAATTTAATTCTGCTGGAAATGGTTCATAAATTGAACAATGTCGTTACGATTATAACAATCATAATAAACGTTGATTATTAGGTTTTTTTTTTATATTGCAAAAGTTAAATGCACATGCTTGAACGTATTTATCACTACACAGTAAACTGATGATTTCTATTTTTATTTACACACTCTGTAACCTATTTTTCACAACTATTTTATTTATTTATTCTTACAATAATCGCATTTCGGGAATAGGGCGATTTAGCGACTAATCATTTAAATTCCTACAATCACTTTATTATATTTACGTAAGCATGCTCACTTCTGCAAATATTTTCAGTAGTGTCCTACATTATAATTTTTTAAAATGTTTGTTACGTTTCAAGTAGTGTAACAAGCGGTCTATATGCTGGCTACAGTCATGTAGTAATTCAGTCAAAGTGTATGGTAGGTCTATGTGAGTCCTTAGATAGCAGTCAGTAAGTATATGTTTTATAGTAAGTCTACAGTTACAGTGTTGGCAGTAGGGTTCGTCTTCTCCAGTAAGTTAAAACTACTTATTTTCTTCTAATTAGCCTTTTTGAGGAAGGCCATTCGCCAAGTGTATGTTTCAGTTCTCGTAGGCTGTAGCAAACCAAACTTTCTGCCATGAATTGAGTATCATATGTTTTGTTTGGGTTTGAATAACTTGTTGTGTACAGTATGTGTTGTCGTGAATCCTTTTTTTTCCACAATTAACCGCAATATACAGTGTTAACTTCACGCACTTATTACACAGCATGATAACTCACGAGTCGATTACTTGAATTACTGATCAAATCGATGATTCTCAACTAAAAACTAACAAGCAAGAGAGCTGGCCAACTTTATATGCACGCCGTCCACTCTAGTAGGTTTGAGGCGCCAACTCGCCTGCTGATGGGTCGGTTCACCTAGAAGGTTCTAGATTCCCGCCCTGGCTCAACCCATGCCCATCTTTGCAGGAATACTCTTTTATACTTTTAGCAGATTTCCCTTGAGGGAAATCAGCTATTGAGGTCGTACTCATGACGCGATATTTCTTCGAAAAATTTCTTCATATGGCCATCGATCCAATTTAGGAGATGACAAAAATGAGGTCCGTTCAAAACTCTCTCTCTCACTCTCTCTCTCTCTCTCTCTCTCTCTCTATATATATATATATATATATATATATATATATATATATTTGTCTGTTAACACTCTAGCGGTCACAATTATTGCTTAATCGTCACCAAAACCGGTATTAAATCGTTAAAATTAAATTAAAAGTAAAAAGAAAGATCAACTTCGTTAACGGCTGAAATTGGACCAGTGGGGGTGGGGGTTTAGAGGAGGGAATTTCGAAAATTCAAAAATCTCCGTTACTATACGTCGGATCGAGAAATTGTATGGAACCAATCTTATTGTAAATTAAATATTCTATAAATATTGTTATATACATTTATTCTCTATCTTGAATATTATCCGAGATATTTGCATTTTTATAAATTGTAACGGACGAGCTATTGTCGCTTCTATTCGTTCCTGCCGAAAGCTTGTTCGGCCGTTTCCGTAACTGTTTGGCACTCGTATGGATATTTCTCTATTGTATAACTTTACGTGGGAAATCTGCTTAGTTTACGCAGCCCCTGCGTGACGGACGTTTTAAAATTGAAGTGCGTTTGAATTTGAAGTAGCAACAAAATTCCTGATCAATGTATGCATATTTCTCAAAAATGCTATCAGATTTCCGTTTAGGTAGATCACCTATTCAGGTCGTACTCATTACGGGAAGTTCGAAATTTCCCCAAATGTCCATCGATCCTACCCAGAAGATGACGAAAATGTCGTTTACAAAAGGGAATTTTGAAAATTCCTAATAATTCCGCTAGTGTATATAACAAAAATCATTGCAAATGTAATATTCTATATATGTTGTTATGTATATTTTTTCACTATCTAAGAGATATTTGAAATTTTTAGTTTTCCGCCTAACGTGAACCCCAACTACTTAGCTGGAGTGTTAACAGAAATATATATTCAATTTTAGACCTCATTTCCTCATCTCCAGGGTAGGATTTTTTTGGAAGTCCGTCATGATAGCTCAATAGCTGATTTTCATTAAGGGAAATCTGGTAATAATGCAATATTCATTGGTCTAAAATGGGTTACGTGGAGGGAAGTTGGAAATCCGAAATATTTCCGCTATAAGTACGTCGACTGAAAAATTATATGAAACCAATCTTATTAGAAATTAAATATATATATATATATATATATATATATATATATATATATATATATATATATATATTATAGAATCATAAACGGCTGAACCAAATTTTATGAAACTTGGTATGTATATTACTAGTAAAACAGGTTAGGTTTCTGGCTATATTAATATTCTCTGAGACTAACAGGGGTAGGGGTTATAAGGGAGGCCTAAAACTAAAAATAGCGATATTTCGTCTCCTATTGGTTTTTCGACAAATATGCACATAACAAAAGATGTTTATTTTGTTATTGAAAGTAATTTTTGTAATATGCTCTTTTGCCGTATAATGAAGTATAAATGAGGTAAACACGAAACGCTACAGAAGAAGAACACGAAAGACTAAATCGAAATCAACGAAACTCCGTATTTTTGACCATAAGCTATATTAACATTTTTAGGAACGAACAGGCGGCATGAAATGAAAAATCGTCATATTTCGTTTTCTATTGTGTTTTTTTTTGGCGAAAGTGCATGTAACAAAAGATGTTTAATTTGATATTTAGAGTAAGTTTTATTATAAACATCTTTATCATAATTTAGTATTTTAGTTGGTGGCGTAGCAACGCACGCAGGGTACAGCTAGTGTCCTGTGAATGTTATTATACATATATTTTCTTTATCATCAATATTAAACAAGATTTAGGAATTTTATAGTTTTCGGCTTTCAGTAAACCCTCACTCCTACTCGTGTCATATTAACAATAAGCTATTATATTGTACATTGTATTCTGTAGCGCTTCATTTGAAGCCTAAATACCAAATATTGTTCCCATTGAACTTTTACGTTTTGAGATAAATGCATTTACTTGGCGTATGTGGAAAATCTGGTTAGTTTACGAAGCCACAGCGTGACGGGCGTTTATTAATGCTGCGACATTTGTAGAAGGTCAATAACTGGTTTCACCAAAGAACAAATTTGTTAATTCAATTTGAGCTAGACCGTAGCTAGAGTCACAAAGCAAAGAAAAACACCATCAGATTCGGCCACTCTTTCCCACTTCCTTTTCTTTCTAATTTTTTTTTCCAATTTTTTTTTTCTATTCTAAGACCCCTCGAGTCTCTCTCTATTATCTCATTTAGTTTTTCACTCTGCCAGAAAGAAATATCAAGATTGTGTCAGAGGACAGTATTTTCCTTCTGTTAGGTTATCTTAAGAAGTCCATTATTTACTCAAGTATTCAGACCGAATAAATGTTCAGTAAGCTTGAATAATTTTTTTTTTTTTTTTATGGCGAATTTATTTAAAATTAATTTCAATTATCGATTCGGTTACATTAGAAGTTCATTAAAAGATGCACTAATTAAGCGCTAAGTAACTTAAAATTTTAGCAAGAAGCGAGAAACTTTGTAATATAACTTTATGAGAAAATGAGAGTGAGTTAAACGTTAAATTGGAAATAGCTCAGGTAATATTCGAGTTCTTGCAAAATATTAAGAAACTCCTTAGTAGGAAATAATATAGCGAAGAATAAGTTTTAAACATAATTTTCTCTTTACGTTTTCCGACAAAATCAATATTAACAAATATATCCACAGTCGTTATCAATATTATAATCAAAGTCTTCAGGTACTGGCCATGTGTTGGTGTTTCTATCCAGTCTCAGAGAGAAACATTAACAAACAGGCAGTACTCCAAGACTTGGATTGCTTTAACAATCTTGTTGTTGCGTTAACTAAGCAGATTTCCCACGAGCTGGTATGACATACAATTGATTCGTTCTCTCCATATATTTTGTTCAATAACCAATAGGAAACGAAATATCGCTATTTTTAATTTCAGGCTTCCCTTATTAGAAGGTTAGTAGTAATATACATACCAAATTTCATAAAATTCGGTTCAGCCATAATAAAGTGTTATTTTTTTTGTTAATATGATTTAATAACCATCTTTAAAAGGGCCGACTCCCGACAACCGATATGTATCCATTAATTATTATTTACAGATTAACAGGTTATCATTTCCATTTGTCCTACACAGAGACAGAATTATCATTCATCAGATATATAATTTTCCAAACCTAATCAACAATATTTATGAACGCTTTGCTGGAAAGGGACGATATCAAGTAGAAAAAAGGACTAAAAGCCGCAAAAAAGAGAAAGAGAGAGAAATTTAAGAGATATTAACATCAAAGGACCGGAGTATCAGTATATATGAGGGGTGATTTGAAAGCGATAATCTCAAAAGCAAACTCTCTCTAAAACAAAATAAAAAAAATAACTCATTTGTAATCGGAAACGGGTAACTCATTCATATCTGGGCTTGATGTGTTTACAATTAACGGTCCCGTCCTTCCTCTGGCTGCTCGCCTGATAAATATGTAATGACCCGTTTGTGTTTCCACCCCATTTCCCCGCCACAATAATGGAAGAGAAATATTTGATTCAAACCACACAGCTGTGTGTGTTCGACACAACAGTATAATGTACACTCTTCCGGCTGAATTTGCTGTTTTAACAGCTCTCAATATACATACATATAATTATTTCCTCTTATATTTGCAGACATAATGTGGGTTTATTTTATTTTAATTTATTTGCCGGGGTTATACTGATGAAAATTACTAAAATGGTATTTCTGTGGATATAGACATAAATCGAAAAAGACAAATTAAAATATTTTAATGAATCGTACTGCAAACACTTTTTTATGGGTATATAAACACTAAACAAAAAGGTTCGCCACACAGGAGCTGCGTAAACTAAGGATTCCTACGGGAAGGTTTACAACAGATAAATCTACATTCTGGTAACACTTCCGCGAATGTTATGTGAATAATTACAAACGGTAAGAAGAAATCTTTCAGTCTATTTACAATTTAATAATATCTACAACGGAAAGCATCGGGATTGTAAACAACGGCAGCCAACATCGCATCGCTGAAAAGATAGATTCTAAAAAAAATAATGAAATATATCTGAATATAACATTTTAATTTTATTGAAAACTATTTACTATATCTAGTACTGTATATCACAATGAATCAGATTAATTTTTATCACGATCAATCAAATGTAAGTAGTCTAAAAACTTATGACGGGGGGGGGTCACCAGAACATATTTGCATGTATGTCGTTTAATAAATGTCTCTTGAAAACAAAATGTGTTATTTATAATATAGTGTAATATATAACAGAATATTATTAATGTAACATGAGTAGAAATGGGGGTTTGCTGAAGGGTGAGAACTGAAAAATAAAGTCCGTCACGCAGGGGCTGCGTAAACTAAGCAGATTTCCCCACGTGAAGTTTTACAATAGAGAAATCTGCATACTGGTAACACAACACCACCGTGATTAGATGATGAGAAATATTTCAGTTAATTAAAATAAATTCCCAACTGAAACGGCTTCTGAATTGTAAGAATAATTTATATTTTAATAACTCAAATCTTACACTATATAGACTTAAAATTAAAGAGGAAGTTACAAAATTAAACATGTTGTCCTCGATAGTAGAGATGAAATAAACATTTTCGAGTCAAGACAGGAAAATCTTAATAGATGACGGGATCATGCTACGTATTTGCAAGTGTCTCAATTCAATGGATACAATATTTGATATTTAAGTTTCAAATTAAGTGATTCGTGATATAACAGCGTTTTGATATAAGAGTGAGAGTTTGCACAACGGTGAAAACTAAAAAATCATGGCTAACGGGGAATCTGCTAATATTTAAATATCTAACCTACCTAATAGACAGATTGTAAATAAAAGGATGAGTGAAGTTTTAAGCTAAAAATAACTTCCTAAAATCACTTCATGAATAAAAGTGCAATATGCTGTTTCCAAACGGGAAATCTGCTTGAAACTTCACTGCGATTCTAGGAACTTATTGAAATTTTATCTCACTCTAAATTCATTTAAAAAATATTGGAGTGTTGAAAGCCTGACGGAAATAAATTATTCAAGTACTGAATAATATTCTATAGAATAATAAATATGCCTGTGTGAATTTATTGAAATATTTGAAAATACTTTTATAATCTGCTATTATAGCTGTAAAATATTTGTGTACTATTTTGAATCCCATTCATATATTTATGATTTAAAATAGCAAGTAAGAACACATTTACATTTCGAAATAGTTTACTAATAGAATATGGGAAACAAGGAACATAATTTGTCTGTCATAAACAACTTAAATTCAGTGTCAGTCAAAATTCCCTGGAATTTTTTTTCATATAATTTGGCATTGGTATAACGCAGTTACTGGAGGATATAAGAAGATTTCACACAAGCGAAGATGACAGAGGGGGCCTCAACTCCCGTTCTATGGAATGGCAAAGATATCCTCAATTCCCATTCCATGGAACGACTCAGTTGACCACAATTCATAATGTATGGAACGACTCAGTTGACCACAATTCATATTCTATGGAATGACTCAATTGACCTCAACTCCTATTTTATAGAATGGAACGACTCAGTTGACCACAATTCATAATGTATGGAACGACTCAGTTGACCACAATTCATAATGTATGGAACGACTCAGTTGACCACAATTCATAATGTATGGAACGACTCAGTTGACCACAATTCATATTCTATGGAATGACTCAATTGACCTCAACTCCTATTTTATAGAATGGAACGACTCAGTTGACCACAATTCATATTCTATGGAATAACTCAATTGACCTCAACTCCTATTTTATAGAATGGAATGACTCAATTGACCTCAACTCCTATTTTATAGAATGGAACGACTTAGTTGACCACAATTCATAATGTATGGAAAAACTCAGTTGACCACAATACATAATGTATGGAATGACTCAGTTGACCACAATTCATATTCTATGGAATTACTCAATTGACCTCAACTCCTATTTTATAGAATGGAACGACTCAGTTGACCACAATTCATATTCTATGGAATGACTCAATTGACCTCAACTCCTATTTTATAGAATGGAATGACTCAATTGACCTCAACTCCTATTTTATAGAATGGAACGACTCAGTTGACCACAATTCATATTCTATGGAATGACTCAATTGACCTCAACTCCTATTTTATAGAATGGAACGACTCAGTTGACCACAATTCATATTCTATGGAATGACTCAATTGACCTCAACTCCTATTTTATAGAATGGAACGACTCAGTTGACCACAATTCATATTCTATGGAATGACTCAATTGACCTCAACTCCTATTTTATAGAATGGAACGAACCAGTTGACCACAATTCATATTCTAGGGAATGACTCAAATGACCTTAACTTCCATTCTATGGAATGACTCAATTGACCTCAACTCCTATTCTATAGAATGACTCTAGTGTCCTTAACTTCTATTCTATGGAATGACTCAATTGACCTCAACTCCTATTCTATAGAATGACTCTAGTGTCCTTAACTTCTATTCTATGGAATGACTCAATTGACCTCAACTCCTATTCTATGGAATGGAACGACTCAGTTGACCACAATTCATATTCTATGGAATCACTCAATTGACCTTCACTCCTATTCTATGGAATGACTCAATTGACCTCAACTCCTATTCTATAGAATGACTCTAGTGTCCTTAACTTCTATTCTATGGAATGACTCAATTGACCTCAACTCCTATTTTATAGAATGGAACGAACCAGTTGACCACAATTCATATTCTAGGGAATGACTCAAATGACCTTAACTTCCATTCTATGAAATGACTCAATTGACCTCAACTCCTATTTTATAGAATGGAACGAACCAGTTGACCACAATTCATATTCTAGGGAATGACTCAAATGACCTTAACTTCCATTCTATGAAATGACTCAATTGACCTCAACTCCTATTTTATAGAATGGAACGACTCAGTTGACCACAATTCATATTCTATGGAATCACTCAATTGACCTTCACTCCTATTCTATGGAATGACTCAATTGACATGAACTACTATTCTATGAGATGACTCAATTCACATTCTCTGAAATAACTCAAATGTCCTTAACTTCCATTCTATGGAACGACTCAATTGACATCAACTCCTATTCTATGAGATGGAACACGTGACCACAACTCCCATTCTATGGAATGACTCAAATGACCTCCACTCCCATTATGGGATGACAAAGATACCCAGGACTCCCATTATATGGAATGACTCAGATGTCCTTAAACCCATTCTATGGAATGACTCAGATGACCTCAAGTCTCATTCTATGGAATGACTCAGATGTCCTAACTCCCTTTCTATGAAATGACTCAGATGACCCCCAAGTCTCATTCTATGGAATGAGTCAGATGACCTCAACTCCCATTCTATGGAATGACTCAGATGACCTAACTCCCATTCTATGGAATGACTCAGATGACTTCAAGTCTCATTCTATGGAATGACTCAGATGTCCTAACTCCCTTTCTATGAAATGACTCAGATGACCCCAAGTCTCATTCTATGGAATAAGTCAGATGACCTCAAGTCTCATTCTATGGAATGACTCAGATGACCTCAAGTCTCATTCTATGGAATGACTCAGATGACCTCAAGTCTCATTCTATGGAATGACTCAGATGACCTCAAGTCTCATTCTATGGAATGACTCAGGTGACCTCAAGTCTCATTCTATGGAATGACTCAGATGACCTCAAGTCTCATTCTATGGTATGACTCAGATGGCCTCAAGTCTCATTCTATGGAATGGCAAAGATATTTTCGACTCCCATTCTATGGGATAACTCACATGCCTTGAACTCTCATTCTGAGAAATGATAAAGCTGTCCTCGCCACCCATTCTATGTAATGGCACAACTGAAGCTCAACTCAAAGTCGTGGATAGGCCTCAGCCAAACGTTCACCAGTAGATATACTTTTCACAGCTCCAGCCCGGAGCACCCCATTCCGTCTCTCGAGTCTTATGCTAATGGCTGTCATAGCACATGAATATATTATAGTCAGCTATATTATATTCATGGCTATATGTGATAATTGTTGGTGCTTATACAACTGCTCTATCCCTAATGATACTTTAATATACTCCTTAAAATCAGTAAATAGACGAGATGACTGATGGATTTCATCGTTCCCGCAGCCCATAGCAACCAATTCCTGGACCAGGGCTTATCTACTCTCTTGTACTCTCTTGGACTCACCACTTCCGCATCACCAGCCATTGCAATAAAATATTATAAATAAGAAATAAATTAAAAAAATATACACAGGGGTAGTGAAGACTGCACTAAGAGGCACAGTTCCTCCCCTCCCTGTCTCGTGTATAGCTCCTGCTCCGAATTTTTTAAATACCTATTAACTACTTTCCCTTAATCCAGGAAATTTAATGCCATTTCAACATCGTCACCAGGCGGAATCAGTAACAACGGATAGACATGCAAAAAACTCAAGGAAAAAATTATGACACATATCTTGGGAGTAACTATAAATATATGTGTGTGTGGGTATATATATATATATATATATATATATATATATATATATATATATATATATATATACATATATATGAACGATCAAAGTTCCTTGGAATACCAATTTGAAGAAGTTTCTCGAAAATCGAGTGGAGTAAAACATCCAAAGCTGAATTTTTTAAAAAGGAAAATCTGTTATAATCTTAACTAAAATTTCTTAATTAAAATTCGCTCGGGATAATTTATTGAAGTTATACAAGAGAACAGTTTAATTTTAGAAGGGGAATCCCTTTGAACAAATATATTCAGGAGCAAGAAAAGTTTAAGATAAGAAGCTCTCGGCAACTCCTGGAGATGAGTATTAACTAAAATGTAAACTTAATTACAACTCCACTTAGTTTCTTATTATTTCATGAAGAGATATTATGTTTTCTTTATCTTGAAATCTTCTTCACGGTCCATTTCAGGAAGGGGAGATTTTGTAATGGGTTTCTTGCAGGGTTCCCTCAAGTATAAAATCAGCTATGGAAGTCGTACTCAGGACGCGATTTTCGAAATATTTCACATAGTTCCATCGATCCTACAGAAGAGATGAATAAAAGGAGGCCCGATCTAAATTATACTTAAACATATGTGTGTCTGTCACCTTTCTAGAGGTCATAATTTTTGTTTCATCTGTACCAAACTAGATACTTAAAGTTTTTATGAAAAACTAAAGATCAAGTCCACCAACGGCTAAAAGGTGGGAGGAAAGGCTTAAAGGAAGAGGAATTTAGAAAGTTCCAGATATCTCCGCTGTTATACGTCGTATCGCAAAATTGTACAGAACAAATATTATTACGAATTTAACGTATTATAAATGTAGTTATATTCCTGTTCTCCCTATCTTCTATATTAACGGAGATACTAGCATTTTTTAGATTTAAACCATTAGTAAGCCTCCACTTTAAGTGATCGCACTTTAAAAATAAGATAATATATATCGTGAAACGTCTTACTCCATGAATAAGTACCAACTATTGTTTTCTAAAGACATTCATTATTAGAGATACCTGCAAATAGATTTGGATTTCTCGGCTGAGGTGACATCATTAGTTTGTCATTCCAATATAATGGAAATCTGCTTAGTTAACGCAGCCAAATTCAGTGCTTACTAAACAAAAAAGTCCGTCACGCAGGGGCTGCGTAAACTAAGCAGATTTCCCATGTGAAGTTATACAATAGAGAAATCTGCATACTGGTAACACAACACCACCATGATTAAATACAAACGGTAATGAGAAATCTTTCAGTTAATTAAAATAAATTCCTCACTGAAAGGGCTTCTGAATTGTAAGAATAATTTATATTTTAATAAGTCAAATTTTAGTAGTCCAAGCACTAAAGAAGGGGGGGGGGGCGGATGAATAGAACATATTTGCATAAATCTCAAAAAGTAAAGAAAGTAAGGTAAGGTTAGAAACGACAGGTAAGGTTAGAAGGAGCTTCCACCTGACCCGACTGGTTACGAAAATGGCGGACCTAACCCGAACTATACCCGACCACATGTCTCACAGAATTCATAAAAATGCAAGTATCTCAGTTAATATTCAAGATAACAATAAAGGAAATGTATATAACAATATTTATAGTAAATTTAATTTGCAATAAGATTGGTTCTATACAATTTTTCGATCCGACGCACAATAACAGAGATATTTTGAATTTTCAAAAATCCCCCCTCTAAACCCCCCCCCTTCCACTGGTCCGATTTCAGCCATTAACGAAGTTGATCTTTCTTTTTGCAGAAAACGATTAAATACCGAGTTTGGTGACGATTAAACAAAAAATGCGAACGCTAGAGTGTTAACAGACAAATATATATATATATATATATATATATATATATAGTTTTTAACGGACGTCATTTTCGTCATCTCCTGGGTAAGATCGATGGACATTTGAAGAAATTTTTCGAAAATCGCGCCATGAGTACGACTTCAATAGCATAAGGCCGTTGGGCCAATGAGGATATAGCGAAGTTTACATTGGGGATATTAGTCGATATTGTTGAACATCTTCCAGGACTTCCATCTTTTCTTCGCTGAACAAAAGCATACACTTACAATCCCGGAATTTTAAACTATGCGATAAATGTAATGTACATCAAAGGAAAAGGTTTTACTGAAAACTAATGGCTCGTTATGTGTTCATTAGATGAAATGAACATAGACTAGTCTGTAACCAGTATCTAGACAAAATACTCGTTACCAATATCGATATTCAGTCATTTATTTAAAAAGAAAGGTCACGTTCGTTAACGGCTGAAATCGGACAAGCGAGGGGGGGAGGGGGTTTAGAGGAGAAGAATTTTTAAAATTCGAAATATTTCCGTTACTATACGTCGAATGGAAAAAGTGTATAGAACTGATATTATTGAAAATTAAATGTGCTATGAGTATAAATAGTGTCATATACAGTTATTCTCTATCTTGAATATTAACCGAGATATTTGCATTTTTCAGTTTACAGCTATTAGCAAACCCCCACTTCTACACGTGTTACATAAACAATACTCTGTTATAAAGTAAACCACATTATTCGGAGCTTAAATACCAAATATTGTTTTCAAGAAACCTTTATTATACGAGATACATGCGAATATGTTCTGGTGACTCCCCCCACCTCTAGTGTACTAAAATTTGATTGATTGAGATAAAAATTATTCTGATTCATTATAAAGTACAGTACTAGATGTATTAAATAGTTTCCAATGAAATTAATATGTTATATTCTGATACATTTCAGTATTTGTTTTTCTTTCCGTTAAGAGGTTGGATGAAAATTTACTGAATGATTACTTATTTACTTAAAATTCACGAAGAAAATTGGCTTACTTTACGTAGCCCCTGCATGACGCACTTTTATATTTTACATATAACTAGAGAATACGTGGAGAGGAGATGTTAAATGTGTGTTATACACTATGTTAACGCCACTGCAGATGAATTATCTTTCAGGTGAACATTGATAATTGAGGCTTTAATATGTCTATATGTGGTACGTACACGACAAAGGTAGAGAATTGGACAGCAAAACTGGACGAATCTAATATGAGACCATTAGAGGCCAAAGTGCACAATATGGTTGTGAGTAATTATAGGCTGGTTTCATGTAATTTCCATCCCGTCCATTTATCCTTCTGGAAATTATTCAGAGTGACCAGATAATAGACGTCCATTATCCTTATGCCGGTCACATATAACCAGGGCCATCCTCTCATGAGAGCTTCATTATAATTTCTATCGCCTGCACAATAATTCATTTTCTTGATTTTAAACATTGTAGACAAAACACCTACACACATAGACATTGCTACTCCTGTAAAATGCGCTAATTTCAATAAACAATTAAGAAGTCCGTCACTCAGGGGCTGCGTAAACTAAGCAGATTTCCCTCGTGATGTTTTACAATAGATAAACCTACATACTGGTATCATAACAACACCGTCAATATTAAGTGAATGAATACTAACGATAATAAGAAACCTACCGAAGGGAAGCACCTGGAATGTAAACAAACAGGTCTCCCAACCGTTTACCGGAAGGAAAATAATTACTGAAATATATCAGAACACAACATATTAATTTTATTTACTATATCTAGCACTGTACTTTATAATGAACCTGAATAATATTTATCCCAATCAATCCAATTTTATTAGTCCAAGAACTAAGATGGGGGGGGGGAGTCACCAGAACAATTAGCATGTATCTCGTATAATAAAGGTCTCTTGAAAACAATATCTTGTATTTAAGCTTTGAATAATGTGGTTTATTACGACCTATAATAACGGAGATTTTTCGAAATTCCTCCCCTGAAACCCCCCCCCCCTCTCGCTGGTCCGATTTCAGCTATTAATGAATTTGATCTTTCTTTTGACAAAAAATTATTAAATATCAAGTTTGGTAACGATCAAAAAAAAATTACGACCGCTAGAGCGTAAACAGACATATATATATATATATATATATATATATATATATATATATATATATATATATATATATATACTTGCCAAGGTACCCAGCTTCACTCGGGAAATCATTTGAGACGGAAATATTCTATTTTGTTTTTGGCAATGCTTCGACGTATACAACTGCTCTTCCCGTTTGGGCTCATTTCTTCCCGTAAGGGTCCGTTGGGCGTCTTATGGAAAATAAAATTTTAGATTTGAAGAATAAATGAAAATAAGTCTCTAATCATTCCCTCTCCACTGTTTGACACACCGTGAATAATTCAAATCACAATCATGGATAGCATTTATTATTATTAAATATCATCTATAATGTACGTATTTTCTGAATACAATCTAGCTAATATACCCGACGATGCCCGGGAAATCATATATGACTGACTAATGATGGTATTTTTATAGAATATCGCTGAAAAACCAATGGCAATCACAATATCGCGAATTTTTATTTCAGGCTTCCCTTATAAACCCCAATCCCGTTCGAACCTAAACATTTTAATATAGCTTATAATCATGGAAGAATTAATGCTAATCGACATGCCGAGTTTTGTTAAGTTCGGTTCAATCGTTAGCCCCAATGAAATAGTAGACTCCCGCTTTAGTTTATAGTGTATATCTCGTTTATACTTTGTTAAAAGACAAAAATGAATATTACAAAAATTACTCTAAATAACAAAATAAAGAATTTTTGTTATGTTTATATATGCCGAAAAACGAATAGAAAACGAAATAGCGCTATTTTAAATTCAGGCCTCCCTTACAACCACCACTCGTACCCGTCCCTAGAAATGTTAGTATGGCTTATTATAATAAAGGCGTTTGTGCTAACACACATACCGAGTTTTATTTAGTTCGGTTGAGTCTTTTGTGTCAAATAAAATTGTTCACTTCCGCTATAGGTTTTAGAGTATATCTCGTTTATAATTCGGAATACGAAAAGAAATGTATGTAACAAAAGTTACTCTAAATAACAAATAAACAACTTTTGTTATGTTCATTTTGCCGAATAAGCAATAGGAAACGAAATATCGCTATTTTTAATTTCAGACTTTCTTTATAACCCCCACTCCTGCTCGTCTCAGAGGATATTAATATAGCCTAAAGTCTAAGTTGGGTTAGTAGTAATATACATACCAAGTTTCATAAAATTCGGTTCAGCCGTTTATGCATGAAAAGGTAACAAACAAACACACACGAAAGAAACAAAATGCAGTTATAGTGTCTATGACATGTGAAACAAAAAGTTATCGTAAATATTCGCGAAGAAAATCAATGTACAGACAGAGGTTACAATTTTATATATATAATTTTGAACGGAGCTCATTTTCGTCATCTCCTGGATGAGATCGTCGGACGTTTGAAGAAATTTTTCGAAAATCGCGTCATGAGTCTCAATAGCTGATTTCCCTTAACGAGAATCTGCTAAAAGGAAAATATAGCAAAACATGCAGTTATTTATGATAAATAAAATGTTTTGCTTTTAGCAGATTGTCCTTAAGAGAAATCAGCCAAAAAAATTGTATTCATGTCGCGACTTTTGAACAATGTCCTCAAATGTCCATCGATCCTACCCAGGACAAAATGAGTCCGTTCAAAATTTTTGTTTTAGTCAGTTTATGTTGTTTTTTACGCATTTCCTTATGTTGTTAATAAGTTATTTTTATTTAGCAGTTGATACAAGCAGTTTAGTTTTATTTGTTTCCTTTTTTTAAATGTTCCCTAGCTAAATATTCTTAATGGCAGCCCCATTTTTCTGTGATATTTATTTCTATTTATTTATCAATTGTTTACCATTTTAATTTTGCTTTCTTTCTTAGGTTAAGGTTGTTAATTTATATAATGTTAGTTGCGTGATTTTTATAAGTTTTGGTTTATGTCAACTGGCACTGAAGATGGGGCTGTTGCTCAGAAAGTGCACTCTACCTAAATACAACGCATTGCTCAGGAAACCAGGCCTACTGTGTGCATTCAGACAGAATAAGTCTTTCCACTCTTTCAAACCTTTTCGTTAACTTAGCAAATTTGACACAATATACTAATCGATGATTTTCAAAACAGAAAGGACATTGATCTGGCCTTTGTGTATGGAATTTGATTGGGTTTTTGCTTCTGATCTCTCACACTAGAAGAATCTAAACTTTCACTAGACACTGAGTTACTGTCCAAAACTACATTTTTCTCTACACGAGAAGTCAACAAGTCACAAGAAGGGAAATTTCCAGAAGAACTATCACTATCAAAACTGTATTTATGTCAAAGATATTTAGCTCCAAACGTAATAATATGAACTGAGACGTCGGGTATGTTCAAATTTTTCAACGCAGAAATATTTTTCTGAAACGTAGACAAAAATCATTACAATTCAGGAAGGATGTCAATTTTAATAAGGGCAACGTTCAAGATATTCTCAGTAAGCAGATGCTGAAAATCATTCATCGTCATAATGTTTAAATAAACTATCCCATACCATTTGACAACTTGATTCATCTTCCGGAACAAGGGGGACAAGCTCAGAGGGTGGACCTGACAGAGACCTTCTCTTATGATCATATTTGTCAATATCCTGCAAGTCAGGATTCATATGAATACATCTCAAAAAGGATTACGCAAGATGTCTCTAAATCGCAATATCACTAATAAATTTTAGAAGATCAATCTTTGGCAATTTAACTCGAGTCCCCTTTACTTAACAACTTCCGTAAACAATTCCGGTTTGGGAAACAATTTATATTTATCTTTAGTTTTAACGGATATTATAAAATAATGCATCTCGTTGAAGGGCTCTATTGGCTATTTGACATCGACTTGGGAAATGTCTGATACTACTAAATTTTTAGCATTTATATCATCAATAATCTTATAAAAAGATTCATAAATGCTATCATGTTTAGATAGCAAAGCAGCAAAACTTTGAAAAACTTTTCTTCAGTCATTTTTCTTTTAGCGACAATACAAATTGTAGTCGTTCTTTGAAAATCTGTTTTCCCGTTTTTGATTCAAAATATTTAAATTCACAACAGCTCTTTCGATTTATTTTTGAGTTATAGGCATTTTCAACAATTTAATTGTGTTACTACTAACAACTGTACAATTTATTTTGTGTACACTAAAGGATTTATGTTAAAAGGATTTGACCTAAAAGATTTTAAGATAAAAGGACTAAGCACAATGTGCTAATACAAACTAAATAAGAGAGATTAATAATCCTTAGTTAATCCTATAATTCCTTCCAAGTACAACTTGAAATCCATTCAAACAAACTCTTATACCTATGTATAATACTTGTTTACCAACTAAAATTTCGTTCTTCACTAGAAATTGTTTATTTGATCTATAACATACTCGATATTTAGCCGTTTCATTCAACACTAAAGACCATATATTATACCGGCTGGAATCGGACAAACGGTGGTTTAGAGAAGGAAAGGGAAATTCAAAATGTCTCCGTTATTATAAGTCGGATCAAGAAATTATATAGATCCAATCCTCTTAAACTTTTGATTTTCTACAATTTTAGTTTTTGGTAACTCAAGTATTAAGTGATTTATTAGTACTCTCGCTCATTTTCTGCCTTCAGTAGGGGAGAGTAGGGTAAAGCAGTGTAGTCGGGAGCAAAGCGGGTAGCTCCTCTTAGCCGATGTGTGTACTGCAGTCGGGCTGATAACGGAGCAACTACAATATGTAGTAGGGGAGAGTAGGGTAAAGCAGGGTAGTCGGGAGCAAAGCGGGTAGCTCCTCTTAGCCGTTGTGTGTACTGCAGTCGGGCTGATAACGGAGCAACTACAATATGTAGTAGGGGAGAGTAGGGTAAAGCAGGGTAGTCGGGAGCAAAGCGGGTACCTCCTCTTAGCCGATGTGTGTACTGCAGTCGGGCTGATAACGGAGCAACTACAATATGTAGTAGGGGAGAGTAGGGTAAAGCAGGGTAGTCGGGAGCAAAGCGGGTAGCTCCTCTTAGCCGATGTGTGTACTGCAGTCGGGCTGATAACGGAGCAACTACAATATGTAGTAGGGGAGAGTAGGGTAAAGCAGGGTAGTCGGGAGCAAAGCGGGTAGCTCCTCTTAGCCGATGTGTGTACTGCAGTCGGGCTGATAACGGAGCAACTACAATATGTAGTAGGGGAGAGTAGGGTAAAGCAGGGTAGTCGGGAGCAAAGCGGGTACCTCCTCTTAGCCGATGTGTGTACTGCAGTCGGGCTGATAACGGAGCAACTACAATATGTAGTAGGGGAGAGTAGGGTAAAGCAGGGTAGTCGGGAGCAAAGCGGGTACCTCCTCTTAGCCGATGTGTGTACTGCAGTCGGGCTGATAACGGAGCAACTACAATATGTAGTAGGGGAGAGTAGGGTAAAGCAGGGTAGTCGGGAGCAAAGCGGGTAGCTCCTCTTAGCCGATGTGTGTACTGCAGTCGGGCTGATAACGGAGCAACTACAATATGTAGTAGGGGAGAGTACGGTAAAGCAGGGTAGTCGGGAGCAAAGCCAAAATCGCATATCCATTCTTTATTAACAAAATGAGGAAAGTAGCGATCAATAGAGGATCGAAAAACTAAAACAAAAAGTCCTCTGGCATATACCTCGTTTTCGCTTCGTTTTCGAGAAAATCACAAAAAACTAAAAATAGTTGTGCAAAAACTAGTTAAGGCCAATGGAAGAGCGGATTTTATTCCTTGTATGAATTTTCGCAATAAATGTTATTCCAATACAATTATTGTATTCTAATCTTATACTAACAGAAAGGTAATTGAAAAAAAAATTATTTTTTATTAAGAAAAAATAATAAATACTTTTTTATTTAAATATTCATAGTATAAAAAAAAAATTACCTATTTAAAGTAGATAACATTATGAACAATAACTGAAGATTAAAACATAAAAAAAGATTAAAAATTTAGAAAATTAATAAAATTATTAAATATTCTTACTTGGAAAACATAAATGTTTCAGTTTTGATATGGGTCTACCTTAGTGAGAAAAAAAACCCTGAAAATTTTGAAGGTAAAATTACATCGTTAATTTCTAAAGCGTCAACGTAAATGTTGTTCGAAGTCCTGGCCTCTCGCTGCAATACACGCATCACATCGCGTACTCACAGATCGCACTGCATCTAAACTTTGTTCTGCGGTGAGCTGGTTGCAAACCATTCTGATGCGCTCGATGAGGTCATCCCTTGTGCGGACGGGCTCTCGGTAGACATTTTCTTACACGTATCCCCACACGAAGAAATCTAGTGGCGTGAGGTCCGGAGACCGGGGAGGCCAGGGCTCCGGCCCACTTCGTCCTATCCAGCGACCTGGGTAGTTGATGTCCAACCAGTCTCGTACGGCCCTTCCGTAATGTGCAGGACAACAATCGAGTTGAAACCAGCTCTCAAGCCTTGTTTCCAAAGGGATGTCTTCCAAAAGTGCCCGTAAGTCATTCTCCAGGAATAGATGATAAGTTTTTTGTGATTTTTTCAAAAACGAAGCGAAAACAAGGCATATGCCAGAATACTTTTTTTCTTAGTTTTTCGATCCTCTATCGATCCCTGAAGTTTGGCCGTTTGGTTTGGGGACACCCTGTATATATATATATATATATATATATATATATATATATATATATATATATATATATATATATATATATCTGTTAACGCTCTAGCGGTCGCAATTTTTGTTTGATCTTTACCAAACTCGGAAATTAATCGTTTTTTTAAAAAGGAAGATGAAGTTCGTTAATGGCTGAAATCGGACCAGTAGGAGGGGGGGTTTAGAGGGGGGATTTTTGAAAATTCTAAATATCTCCGTTATTATGCGTCGGATCGAAACATTGTATAGAATAAATCTTATTGCAAATTAAATTTAGTATAAATATTGTTCTATACATTTATTCTGTATCTTGAATATTAACCGAGATATTTGCATTGGTATTATGCGTGTGGCTATGTTCGGACTTTCCGCCGAGAGCTCTGGCGGCCGTTTCCATAACTATTCGTCCCTCGTGAATAGGTTTAGAGGTTAGGTTAACTGTTTTTTGGGGCTAGAAACTACTGGGTTATTACGCTCTAAATAATGTTTTAGGTTTAGAGGTTTCTTACTACTACAGTTGTTATTAGGCAGATTTCTCTATTGTAATACTTCACGTGGGAAATCTGCTTAGTTTACGCAGCCCCTGCGTGACGGACTTTTGATTGTACTCCGATCCTATTCCAATTAGAATACAGGCGTGTAGTTCCCTTAGTACAAGTTTTAATTGCCTTTATTTTAGTACTAAGTAATTGTCTTTAGCGTTTCGTATGCCCGAATGACGGAATGTTTTACATTTTTTATTTATTAACAAAAAAAACATTAATATGATTAAAAATCTTTACATTTTTATTTTCCCATAAGAAAAACATATGTACCCGGTTTCACACTACTAGTGGGGTAAAACCGGGCAAAATGACTTTTTAAAAAACGTAGGGTAAAACTTCTTTAAAAATTTAGATTTTGTTTTTGAAAATATTGTGACGTTAACAGATAAGTAGAGCTATTTGTAAACAAAACTTTACTAACTTGTGGTAAGAATTGTGGTTTCTGGAAGCCTCCAAACCTTAGCTACCCGGTTTTACCCCACTTTCCCCAGCCCTCCCTCCTTTCTTCTCATCGTTTTTTTACATATATTTAGTGAGTGGCAAAACACTAAACATCAGCTACACTGCCAGTTCTCAGGACAGACTTAGACACAACTGTCTACTGGCAAGTCAAAGGGCACACTGCCATCTAATCTCCTAAACATTCTAATCCCCTAAAACCTAATGAGAATAGAGTGTCTAACGCTATTTCTGAAACAACTGTACAATTATTACAAATGGCGTCAACACCAGCACGTGGAAAGTCTGCTTACTTTACGCAGGACTTTCCTAAGGGCGTAAATGGACCCTTCCCTTTGGGTTAAGTAAATTTCTTTAGCCGGTAAATGGACGGCTGTGCGCTACGCATTTTCCAGAAGAGAAAGGATGAACGAAGTTAATAAAGTATTAAAAAACCAATTCTGAGCTTTAATGCAGTATACAACTTCCTTAACGCCTGTCAGGGAATTTGCATTGTAAAGCAGCCCTTAGATATTGCCCCGAAATACAACATTTAGATTTTTAATATCGTTGGAGAAAGTTTACGAAAGAAAATATTCCTCAAATTCTAAGGGTCTCAAAATATATTTCAGTTTTACTCTCCAAACCCTGACGAATATTAAATGTGAGATCCTGCCCCAAGACAAAATTACAATTTTCAATAGAATATTAAAAAAATAAAAATGATAAATATTATTATTTATCATAATTTTTATACCACTATTTTGTGTGTGTAGCATCAGTAGTGCATTTTTTTTAGCAAATTTTCCTTAAAGGAAATCAGCTTTTCAGGTCGTACTCATGGCGCGATTTTCAAAACGTTTTCCTCAAATGTCCATTGATCACGAGATGACGAAAATGAGGTCCGTATTAAATTATATATATATATATATATATATATATATATATATATTTGTCGGTTAACGCTCTAGTGGTCCCAATGTTTGTTTGATCGTTACCAAACTCGATATTTAAACGTTTTATGCAAAAAGACAAATAATGTTTGTTAATGGCTGAAATTGGACAAGTGGGGAGAGGTTTAGAGGGGGACATTTTCAAAAATTCAATATATCTCCATTACTATACGTCGGATCAAAAAATTATAAAGAACCAATCTTATTGCAAATTAAATCTGCTACAAATATTGTTCTGTACATTTTTTCTCTAACTTAATATTAACCGAGATATTTGCATGTTTATTAAAAGTGGGCCGACAACGGAAGAGTGTTTCCCGCCAAAAGCTAGTTCTGCCGTTTCCTTAACTGTTCGGCTCTCATATGGAGATTTCTCTATTGTGTAACTTCACGTGGGAAATCTGCTTAGTTCACGCAGCCCCTGCGTGATGGACTTTTACTTATATGCTTTTAGTGGGGCTCAGGTTAGCCGTGTGAGTTAATGAATTTTCTAAAATCCCACATGGTAAACCTAGAGTAGTGAGTTCGATTCCCGCCGAGGCAATGGGATTTTATTTAGTGACGAACTCATTAAATAAAATACTTAGTCCTGTCCAGGCCAGAAAAAGGTGATAGCCTGTAGCTAACCTGTCTTAATTAGCCATAGCAGCAAAAAGTGGACTTTAATTAATGTGATTTTTAAATCTATGAACAATATTTAAAACTTCAATAACGATTGGGGATAAGTGAATATGTTTATTACTATGTAAACAATAAAACGGAGATTCGGTACTTAAATTATACCTTTTATACATAACTCCTACATAACTAATAATAGTTTTTGCATTTAAGCCATTACTTGGCAAATAATGTAAGCTGTTTTAATAGCCATCTCGTTGGTGAATTTTTTAAAAATATTCTTATCAACTGAAAACATTTATTTTTATGTTGTTATTTATAAATGTCCACATTGTGCTTCTAAGGCTAATGGGACGGGTTATCCCTAGGTTACCTCCCTTTTCTGGTCAGGGTGGGACTATGTATTTTACTTAATGGATTCGACTCTCAATAAATTGCTATTGCCCAGATGAGTATCAAACCAGAAATCTAGGTTTACCAAGAGAGGTTGACTATCGTCTTAGCTCACGTGGCTAGCCTGAGCTCCAAAAAGTATATTTTATTAGTATCGGTTCCAACTATTTATCCATTATGATACCACGTGGTGCCACGGTATATTGAATGCTTGGTATTGTAAAGAATATGGAAAACGGACGTTAATTTTGTTAAAATAATTTATAAACTCGAGTACAAAAAAATATATATTTCGCAGAACTCGGCATTTGTTATTAAAAGCACGCTACCAATGATGAGACTGAAAAAACATTAGCATTCACATCTCTCTGTTCACATCTGATCGGTATCGGTTGACATGACAACGTTCATTATGTTGCCATGCCGCAACTGTAGAAACGAAGCTAGAGCCATATGCTGGAATGGGGCTACTGAAGGTTGAAAAATAAATACAAATAAAAAATATTAAAATTAGAGAGAGATAAATGATACGTAAAAAGAGGTTTTAAATAATTAGCATTATGATATACATTTCGACTTGTAAAAGAACATAGGGCTTACAAACACTAAAATATCCAGTTCGGCAACGATATCACAGAATTTGCGCCGGCTGCAGCTTTAACAGATAAATTCATCAAAGTATATATGGTTCTGTTTGGTTTTGTGTGTGTGTGTGTGTGTGTGTGTATGCGCGCGCGCCCGTGTCTATATATATATATATATATATATATATATATATGATATGAGGTTATCAAATTCTCCGGTATCTGATTAACTGATCAAATTCCCTTGCGTCTGATTTGTTAATCAATTGCTCAGGTAACTGATAAACTGATCAATCCTCGGGTCTCAGATCAATTTATCCAATTCATCGATATCTGATCAACTGATCAAATCCTCGGGTGTCTGATCAATTTATCAAATGCTCCAGTATCTGATAAACTGATCAAATCCTCGGGTCTCAGATCAATTTATCCAATTCAACGATATCTGATCAACTGATCAAATCCTCGGGTGTCTGATCAATTTATCAAATGCTCCGGTATCTGATAAACGATCAAATCCTCGGGTCTCAGACCAATTTATCCAATTCATCGATATCTGATCAACTAATCAAATCCTCGGGTGTCTAATCAATTTATCAAATGCTCCGGTATCTGATAAACTGATCAAATCCTCGGGTCTCAGATCAATTTATCCAATTCAACGATATCTGATCAACTGATCAAATCCTCGGGTGTCTGATCAATTTATCAAATGCTCCGGTATCTGATAAACGATCAAATCCTAGGGGTCTCAGATCAATTTATCCAATTCAACGATATCTGATCAACTGATCAAATTCTCTTGCGTCTGATTTGTTAATCAATTGCTCAGGTATCTGATAAACTCATCAAATCCTCGGGTGTCAGATTAATTTATCAAATGCTCCGGTATCTGATAAACGATCAAATTTTCGGGTGTCAGATAAATTTATCCAATTCAACGATATCTGATCAACTGATCAAATTCTCTAGCGTCTGATTTGTTAATCAATTGCTCAGGTATCTGATAAACTGATCAAATCCTCGGGTGTCTGATCAATCTATCAAATGCTCCGGTATCTGATCAACTGATCAAATTCTCTTGCGTCTGATTTGTTAATCAAATGCTCAGGTATCTGATAAACTGATCAAATCCTCGGGTGTCAGATCAATTTATCCAATTCAACGATATCTGATCAACTGATCAAATTCTCTTGCGTCTGATTTGTTAATCAAATGCTCAGGTATCTGATAAACTGATCAAATCCTCGGGTGTCAGATCAATCTATCAAATGCTCCGGTATCTGATAAACTGATCAAATTCTCTTGCGTCTGATTTGTTAATCAAATGCTCAGGTATCGGATAAACTGATCAAATCCTCGGGTATCTGATCAATTAATCCAATTCACTGATATCTGATCAACTGATCAAATTCTGTTGCGTCTGATTTGTTATTCAAATGCTCGAGTATCTGATAAGCTGATAAAATCCTCGCGTGTCTGATGTGTTTATCAAATTCTCCGGTTCTAGAAAAACTAATAGATTCCTTGGGTGTGTGATCAAGTTATCCAAAACTCTGGTATCTGATCAACTGGTCAGATTCTCTTGCGTCTGATTCAGTTAATCAAATGCTCCAAGGTATCTGATAAACTGATCAATCCTCGGATGTCTGATCAATTTATCAAATGCTCATCTGAAAAACTAATAGAATCCTTGGATGTGTGATCAGTTAATCAAATGCTCCGATATCTGATCAACTGATCAAATCCCCTAGCGTCTTATCAGTTTATCAAATGCTCCTATATCTGATCAACTGATCACATCCTCGTGTATCTGATCAGTTAATCAAATGCTCCGATATCTGATCAACTGATCAAGTCCCCTAGCGTCTTATCAGTTTATCAAATGCTCCTATATCTGATCAACTGATCACATCCTCTAGCGTCTTATCAGTTTATCAAATGCTCCTATATCTGATCAACTGATCAAATTCTCTTGCGTCTGATTTGTTAATCAAATGCTCAAGGTATCTGATAAACTGAACACATCCTCGGATGTCTGATCAATTTATCAAATGCTCTGGTTCCAGAAAAACTAATAGAATCCTTGGATGTGTGATTAAGTTATCCAATTCACTGGTATCTAATCAACTGATCAAGTCCCCTAGCGTCTGATCAGTTAATCAAATGCACCGATATCAGATCAACTGATCACTATCTGATCAGTTAATCAAATGCTCCATCTGATCAACTGATCAAGTCCCCTAGCGTCTGATCAGTTTATCAAATGCCCCGATATCTGATCAACTGATCAAGTCCCCTAGCGTCTGATCAGTTAATCAAATGCTCCGATATCTGATCAACTGATCAAGTCCCCTAGCGTCTGATCAGTTAATCAAATGCTCCGATATCTGATCAACTGATCAAGTCCCCTAGCGTCTGATCAGTTAATCAAATGCTCCGATATCTGATCAACTAATCAAATCCTCTAGCGTCTTATCAGTTCATCAAATGCCCCAATATCTGATCAACTGATCAAATCCTCTAGCGTCTGATCAGTTAATCAAATGCTCCGATATCTGATCAACTGATCACATCCTCTAGCGTCTTATCAGTTTATCAAATGCTCCTATATCTGATCAACTGATCACATCCTCGTGTATCTGATCAGTTAATCAAATGCTCCGATATCTGATCAACTGATCAAGTCCCCTAGTGTCATATCAGTTCATCAAATGCTCCGATATCTGATCAACTGATCAAGTCCCCTAGCGTCTTATCAGTTTATCAAATGCCCCGATATCTGATCAACTGATCAAGTCCCCTAGCGTCTGATCAGTTAATCAAATGCCCCGATATCTGATCAACTGATCAAGTCCCCTAGCGTCTTATCAGTTTCTCAAATGCTCCGATATCTGATCCAATAATCACACCCAGTCTTGAGCCATGTATCAAATAAAGCGTGGCAGAGACTGCTGAAGTCGGCAGACTTCCGCTAATGATTTATTTGTGAGGATGTTCCTCTCCTGAGTCAATCCCTGGAGCGTCACGTGTCACCGTCCTGTCTCACTTCCCCAATTCGTGACTTCTCACTCTGGTCAACCTCTACCTTCTTAATCCCAGATAGCGTTAAGAATAAAATATTGACGTTGATAATCCTCTTAAGCTCAATTTCTACCTGGTTAAACACGAAACCAGAATTTTGAAAGAATTTCTTCTCAAGAAAGAGAACATCATTCTCTCCTAAGAGTTGGCAAAAATGACGTCAGTTTAAATACCTTGAAAGTGTCTTTTAATACTCTACAGGCTGCAATTTTATAAGTTTGTTTTTTTTGTTCGAGCGTGTTCCTCCCTTGATTGTATATGAGAATACAAAAAATGTGGGTTACACATGTGCAAAGTGAAATCAGCAGATTTTCTCTAAGATACAATACTGATCTCATCTCAACATATATCCTAAATTCGGAAAAAAAAATCCGACGAGTAAAAGGCCCGCCCCTTTTATCTCTTAAGGGAAATCTGCTAAAATGATGCGCATTGGCTGCAACTTTTCGAAAAGCGCTTGTATAACCTCACAGCTGATTTCCCTTAACGACATGTGATCCAGGTTTCATCGGGCCTAGCAGATCTAGGATTACTGATTGTAAGTTGTATTGAACGTACTATTAAAGGGGTTGCTAAAGCTTGAACTATGCCATTGACATTTCTGTAAAAATAATAACACCATATGGTATACTATAGTTTTAGCATATTTATCATAAGGGAAGACAGAAATTGAGGTCTTACTCATGACGCGATTTTCAAAATAAAGAAATCCTCAAATGTCCATCGATCTTACTCAGGAGATGACTGAATTGAGGTCTGTTCAAAATTGTATATATATATATATATATATATATATACGAATATATAAATATATAGATGAAATATGTTAATGGCTGAAATCGGATTAGTGGAAGAGGTGGTTAAGAAGGAGGAATTTTTAAAATACAAAGTATCTACGTTATTATGCACCGGATCAAAAAGTCGAATGGAACCATCTATAAATGTTGTTATACTTATTTCCTTTATACTAAATATTTACCGATATTTTTCCGGTCTTCACTGGAAAATTATTATTCTACAATAACCTTCATATTCGTTAGTGGCTGAAATCGTACTCGGAATGGGGAGGGGGATAGAGATGGTGGGAATTTAAAAAAAATTTAATACGATTAATACTATTAGTCGGATCAAAAAATGTTTGTAGAATAGATCTTGTTAAACTATTGGTGATCTACAATTTTTTTTTTTTTGGGATTCTGTCTTTATATGTCTTATCGTCAAGTAACAAGTTGAGCAAGCGGGTCTTGTCTGTAAGTCCTTGTCATTAAGTATGAGTGTGTTAACTTAGTGTGGCCGATTCTGAGTCTCGAGAGAACTACTTCTTCTCTCCTAGAGTTTCTGGAACTCGATGTCCACACGCAAGTAGTGCTCTTCATAGTCCGGACTTTGTTCCCAGTATATGTGTTAGTCAAGTCTGTTTGTCATGGATCGTAGGTGAGGTGTTTTCTTTGTCATGGAATGTCTTCATGTAATACGTCTGTCTGTTCACTTCCAATTGCACTTTTTGAAAAACTGTATACCTGACTGCACCCAAACGATGTCTACATCAACATAAACTACAATATTTTAGAAGTATCGAAAGTAGTATTAATTTGAGGCATCCTAGCAGCCAATTGACGCATTTACAGAACCAAACATTGGTAAACAAGTGGTGATTCAATCATTTAAATTTGGAAGAAAGTTACTTCAACAAATAAAATCGTTTAACTTTCTTTTTTTTTTTCTAATTTCGGACGATAACAAATATTAAATGTAAATAAAAATAAACTGAATATAGAGAAAGTAAAACGGTGGGTTTTTCTAAGCCCTGGGGAGGATTCTCATAAAAGGGATTTCCGTCCTGCCATATTCACTCCAAGTTGTTTTTATATTAAAAAAAAAGAAGAAAAAAAAAGAAAGAAAATATTTTTTTTTTAATTTCTCTTCCTTTGTTGACCCAACTCTACTCAATAGACAACATATCCAATCCTTTTCCTTTTTGAAAATAAAATATCAAAGTGATTTCGGAGTAAATTAAGATGGGGTGTATTTTCAAAGGGTTGCTAGACAGTGGGAAACAATATGAGGAGGGATGTTCAACGCTCAAATCCTGGAAAAACTCGTTATATTACTCTTGTGTGGTCACAATACTCTCAGGAAAATCCGCAGCAGCCGGCATTGTTTAAAATAAGCAGATTTCTTAGTTTTAGGTGTTGTTAGGTCGTACTCATGACGCGATTTTCGAAAAATGTCTTCAAATGTCCATCGATCCTACCCAGGAGATGACGAAAATGAGATTCGTTCAACAAAAAAAATATATACATATATATACATATATATATATATATATATATATATATATATATATATTTGTCTGTTAACACTCTAGCTGTCGCAATTTTTGTTGAATCGTCACCAAACTCGGTATTTAATCGTTTTATGTAAAAAGGAAGATCAAGTTCGTTAACGGCTGAAATGTGACAAGTTGAAGAGGCGGTTTAGAGGGGGGAATTTGGAAAATACAAAATATCTCCGTTACTATACGTCGGATCTATAAATTGTATAGAACCAATCTTATTGCAAATTAAATGTACTATAAATATTGTTATATACATTTATTCTCTAACTTGAATATTAACCGAGATATTTGCATTTTTATTAAGTGTAACGGATGAGTGGACCACAGCTTCTATTTGTTCCCTAGTTCGGCCGTTTCCGTAACTGTTCGGCACTCGTATGGAGATTTCTCTATTGTATAACTTTAAGTGGGGAATCTGCTTAGTTTACGCAGCCCCTGCGTGACGGACTTTTGTGAATTACAAAGTATTATCTCGCGCTATGTTATCTTTATTCTCAAATTATGAACTCTTTGTAAATGGGATTCGAAACTTGTAAGTGCTGAGATATATAATAGCCGAATTTTAAAGTTCGCAAGTGTAGGAGAGAATATTTATTTAATGCAAAAAACACTGCGTAAACAATGCAATTTTTCCATGAACTGGAACCACACACTTCTGATGTCGTTTCAACACATCTCCTCTTTTTCTACGTAAAATAACAGAGCCCAGAAAGCCCATTCAGGAAATATTGGAAACGAACAAGCTGACACGTTAGCAAAGGACGCAGCTCAAGATACAAAAATAAACCAAGAATTCGCACTCTCATACCTTAAAAGAGACTTACGCACTGACACAATACACAAATGGAACAGAGAATGGACGACATGTATTAAATCTTACAGCTTACATCAATTACATACCAAATATAGCTCACAACAACTACAACACAATTAAGAGTCACCATCACAAATGCACACAATTTCTAACCGAACATGGACAGACCGGACATTATTTAAAAAGATTTAAAATTCAAGACAATGACAAACATACTTACGAAATACAGGCGAAACAAATGTTTTTACTTCAACTCATAACTATTCAACATAAAATCAAAATTTCACAATGAAAATAATTTTAAAATCTCAGGTAAGAAAAAACGCCTCGTTCCTTCACTGTTCTTTATTCATTGCGACAGAGCGCTTTCAGAGCATACGCTCCATCATCAGTGACCTGCTCTTCACAAAGATGTTTCAGGAACCAAGGATTCCCTGTGACTCCACACTAGCCTCCAAGGAGTCACAGGGAATCCTGGGTTCCTGTCACATCATTGTGAAGAGCAGGGCACTGATGATGGAGCGTATGCTCTGAAAGCGCTCTGTCACAACGAATAATGAACAGTGAAGGAACGAGGCGTTTTTTCTTACCTGAGATAATAATTCCTTCACCATCCAGCACCTCAAAAATGGATAATTTTAAAAGGAGGTAAATGCCCAGAACCACCTCATATATTATTTAAAAATATAATAAAGAAATCATAAAGACTAACAAAAGTATAGATATGGATGTAGGAAAAATATATTAGAATATAAAGTTGATTATGTGGAAAGAGAATTATAATTCAATATATTTGCCTTACATAGACTTGCAATTAAAGACTAGGAAAACCCATAGCATCGGTTGGGTTTTACTTTATTTAATTTGTTCTTTTTAGCAGATTTCCCTTAAAGGAAATCAGCTATTGAGGTCGTACTCATGATGCGAGTTTCGAAAAATTTCTTCAAATGTCCATCGATCCTACCCAGGAGATGACGAAAATGAGGTCCGTTCAAAATTATATATATATATATATATATATATATATATATATATATATATATATATATATATATATTTGTCTGTTAACGCTCTAGCGGTCGCAATTTTTGTTTGATCTTTACCAAACTCGGAATTTAATCGTTTTATGTAAAAAGAAAGATCAAGTTCGTTAATGGCTGAAATCGGACCAGTGGGAGGGGGGGTTTAGATGGAAGGATTTTCGAAAATTCAAAATATCTCCGTTATTATGCGTCGGATCTATAAATTGTATAGAATAAATCTTATTTCAAATTAAATTTACTATAAATATGGTTCTATACATTTATTCTGTATCTTGAATATTAACCGAGATATTTGCATTTGTATTCTGCGTGTGGTCACCAGTAGGCTATGTTCGGACCTTCCGCCAAGAGCTCTGGCGGCCGTTTCTATAACTATTCGTCCCTCGTGAATAGGTTTAGAGGTTAGGTTAACTGTTTTTTGGGGCTAGAAACTACTGGGTTATTACGCCCTAAATAATGTTTTAGGTTTAGAGGTCTCTTACTACTACAGTTGTTAATAGGCAGATTTCTCTATTGTAAAACTTCTCGTGGGAAAACTGCTTAGTTTACGCAGCCCCTGCGAGACGGACTTTTTTCATTTTCATTTGTTAATTTTAATAGAAATTATCTTGAATTATTTAATGATATTTGTTTTCATTATTTCATTTTATTTTTATTTTATTTTTTATTATATTTGATCATCTTTTAACACCTAATAGTATATATTGTAAAAATGTATATGAAAATAATCATATATGTAATATACTATGTGGCAATGGAACGAGTACACAACTAAATAACTTCTGAAAGGGCTACTATCAGGAGAAAAAAAGAAGAAAAAGGCTTCAAATAAAGTGGTTCAATATATTACAGAGTATAGTTTATGTGACATGAGTAAGAGTGGGGGTTTAATGAACTTGATCATTAGTTTTCCATGAAACGAATATATATTCTGAGTTTGGTGACGATCAAAATATAGATGTATATATATATATATATATATATATATATATATATATATATATATTTATATAAACTAGCGGACACGACAGACGTTGTTCTGGATGATATTTCAAGCGATTAGGATATTAAATCTAATAATAAAATGTTTAAAACAAAAGCTACATTTAGTAACACAAAAAACAACTTTTGTTATGTGCACGTTTGCATAAAAACAAATAGAAAATGAAATATCGCAATTTTTTTATTCAGGCCCCCTTATAACCCCCACTCCCGTTCGAACCTAAAAAAAATTAATATAGCTTATAAGCATGAATAATTTATGCCAATTTACATATTGAGTTTGGTTAAGTTCGGTTCAATCGTTAGTGCCCAATAAAACTGTTGGCTCCCACTTTAATTTTTTAGTGTATATCTCGTTTATACTTTGTTATACGACAAAAATGATTATAACAAAAGTTACTTTAAATAAGAAAGTGAATATAAGAAAAGTTTCTCTAAATAACAAAATAAACAACTTTTGTCCTCTGCATATTTGCCGAAAAACCAAGACGAAACGAAATATCGCTATTTTTAATTTTAGGCCTCCCTTACAACCCCCACTCCTGCTCCATCTGCCGGGCTGATTTGTGAATCTCAACCATTCAGGATGTCCTCCAAACGTATACGAAAATATTTATTCAAATCGGTACAGCCATTTAGGAGGAGATCGGTGACATTTACACGTACAGTAGAATTATATATATATAAAGATATATACATACATGTGTGTGTGTGTGTGTGTGTGTGTGTGTGTGTGTGTGTGTGTGTGTGCGTGCGTGTGTACTCGTAATTAAATAATCTTGAATGGACCTCATTTTCGTCATCTACTCGGCAGGATTTATGGAAATTTGAGAAAAATGTTTAAAAAACGCATCTTTAGTAAAATAAAATTGATAAATTTATCTCAATTCAGCAATGAAGTGAAATTTATTTATTTTCATAAGTAGTTGTGCACGTTTTTAACATGAATAGTCTGTTTAAATAATATATACTAGAACATATATATATTAGTGTGTGTGTGTACGTATATAAAAGTCCGTCACGCAGGGGCTGCGTAAACTAAGCAGATTTCCCTTGTGAAGTTTTACAATAGAGAAATCTGCATACTGGTAACACAATACCACCGTGATTAGATAATGAGAAATCTTTCAGTTAATTAAAATAAATACCCAACTGAAACGGCTTTTGAATTGTAAGAATAATTTATATTTTAATAACTCAAATTTTAGTAGTCCAAGAACTATAGAAGGGCGGGGGGCGGATGAACAGAACGTATTTGCATAAATCTCACTAAGTAACGAAGGTTAGGTAAGGTTAAAAACGCCAGGTTAGAAGAAGCTTCCACCTGAGCCGAGAAATGACGAAGATGGCCGACATAATCCGAACTATACCCCACCACAGACTTCATAAAAATGCAAATATCTCGGTTAATATGCAAGATAGAGAATAAATGTATATAACAATATTTATAGTAAATTTAATTTGCAATAAGATTGGTTCTGTATAATTTTTCGATCCGATGCATAATAACGGAGATATTTTGAATTTTCGAAAATCCCCCCTCTAAACCCCCCCTCCCTCTGGTCCGATTTCAGCCATTAACGAACTTGATCTGTCTTTTTACATAAAACGGTTAAATATCGAGTTTCGTAACGATCAAACAAAAATTGCGACCGCTAGAGCGTTAACAGACAAATATATATATATATATATATATATATATATATATATATATATATATATAGATATATATATATAATTTTGAACGGACCTCATTTTCGTCATCTCCTGGGTAGGATCGATGGACATTCGAAGAAAATTTTCGAAAATCGCGTCATGAGTACGACCTCAATAGCTGATTTCCCTTAAGGGAAATCTGCTAAAAACCTACCAAACTGAAATAGGGAATGAACAAGAATTTCTTTTAGCATTTCTGTGTTGGACTGGACCGTGGTTGATGAATTTATTGGAGTTAAAGGATGACTTACTTCAAATTCCCTGAGGTATTTCGGTGTCCAAAAGGCGAAAGAGCTTTTAGAGCTTTTTACAAAAAGAAGAACTCCAAAAATGCTTTTGAAAGAGTATTGTTCCGTAAATCGCTTAGATATTTGGATTCAGAGAAAACTTCAACCTTTGATCTTTATTCCTTAATTTCTTTACCGACGCTTTTAAAATTCCTACATTTTCCAACTAAATTTAAGCCGAATCCCTCTAAAGGAAATCGCTTCATGAGTAAGACCTCAATAGCTGATTTCCCTTAAAGGGATATCTGCTAAAAAATATTGAAAATCGCGTCACAAAAAAAAAAAAAAAAAATAAGCGAGTTTTTTCTTATTTTCGTCATTCTTCTCGTCTCTTTTTCAGTTTGATTAAACCCTCTTTTCTACTCATCGGTTTCGTACGAATGAATAGAGAATATGGGGTTAGATGAGATCACTAATGTATCATCCTATGACGCAGGAAATTTGCTTATTTTACGACGCACCTACTGGTTGCAGAGAACGGGAATGAAATTATAAAATTCAAAATGTGTCTGTTCTTATTTGTAGGATCGTCAAATCTTATAGAATTAATGTAGCGCGTATCTGAAAGAAAAAAGATATTCCGAATTTTCATAATTCTCCCCCTCTAAACCCCCCCCTCCCCCTTGTCCGATTTCAGCCGTTAACGAAATTGATCTTTTTTTTTTACATAAAACGACTAAATATCGAGTATGGTAACGATTACACAAAAATTGCGATCGCTAGAGCGCTAACAGACAAATATATATATAGATAGATAGATAGATAGATAGACAGATAGATTGATATATATATATATATATATATATATATATATATATATATATATATATATATATACTAGCTCAGATACCCGGCTTCGCCCGGGAATTCATTTGAGGCTGAATGGTGATGGTATATTTTAGCAGGCTTTACATTGCACAATATTTTGACATTTATCCGTCCCATGTTTAGGATTGATACCCGTCGTTGCCGTGGATTTGCTAATAATAGAATTATTTGTTCGATAAGGCTTCACTGTCTTCGATATTCTTATATTTTCCGTCTCTTATACATGTAAATATGGTGAATTTTTATTTCAGGCCTCCCTTATAACCCCCCTCCCGTTTGAACCTAAAAATTTTAATATAACTTATAATCATGAAAGAATTAATGGTAATTGAAATACCGAGTTTTGTTAAATTCGGTTCAGCCGTTAGTGCCCAATAAAATTGTTGGCTCCAGCTAAAGTTTTAACATATAACTCATTTATACTTAGGTATACGACAAAAGTCTATGTAACAAAAGTTACTCCAAATAACAAAATAAACAACTTTTGTTATGTTTAAATTGGCGGATAAACCAATAGAAAACGAAATATCGTTATTTATAATTTCAGGCTTCCTTTAAAATCCCCACCCCTGCCCGTCCATAGAAATGCTGGTATGGCTTATTCTAATGAAGGTCTCACTGCTAATACACATACCGAGTTTTATATAGTTCGGTTGAGTCTTTTTTGGCAAATAATATTGTTGACTCCCGCTATAACTTTTAGCGTATAACGCATTTAAACTTCGCTATACGACAAAAGTGTATAAAACAAAAGTTATTCTAAATAACAAAATAAACAACTTTTGTTATGTGCATATTTGCCGAAAACCCAATAGAAAACGAAATATCGATATTTTTAATTTCAGGCTTCCCTTTTAACCCCCACTCCTGTTCGTCTCAGAGAAAATTAATATAGCCTAAAGTCTAAGTTGGGTTAGTAGTAATATACATACCAAGTTTCATGAAATTCGGTTCAGCCGTTTATGCGTGAAAAGGTAACAAACAAACAAACATACACGAAAGAAACAAAATGCAGTTATGGTGTCTATGACATGTGAAACGAAAAGTTATCGTGAAATTTCGCGAAAAAAATCAATGTACAGACAGAGGTTACAATTTTATATATAACTAGCTCAGATACCCGGCTTCGCTTGGGAATTCATTTGAGGCTGAATGGTGATGGTATTTTTTTGGCAAGGCATTATTATTACTTTGCGCAATATTTTGACATTTACCCGTCCCAGTGTTTAGGGTTTATACCCGTCGTTGGATTGGATTTTTTCAATAATAACTAATTAGACACACAGGTCCTCCTGCTGCAACACCCAAATTTTATCTTTACATGCACTGCAATGTATCTCTGACACAAAAAAAAAAGTGTGCTCTATCCCTATCTATTTTAAATTTTTATTTCCTTTTTTTGTTCATTTGAACAAGACTGGTGTGCTTAATACCCTCCTATTCAATAGTCAACTACATGTCAAGGTCATTGCACGCTCTGTCCTCCACCATTTTTCGTTCTTTTTTTGGAGTGTGTTTGCCGGTAGGTGTCGTATTTGACTCAGCCTTGTTGTTAACTCCCCTTTTGTAAGTTTTCTATGTCATTGAATTCGCTATTTATCACTGACGATGAGATTAGAAATGAACTTTTAAGACAAATGGAAGATAGTGGTAGTAATTTATAAATAATAAAAAGAATAGAAGAGGTTACCTGGTCTTTGCTGTAAACACCAAAGAAGTATTTGCTTTGAACACATAGTGAACTATGGTATCTGTGAATGTTTTGCCAATAACGAATCGTCAAGTGAATAGTTTCATTTTTATTTTTTTTTTTTTTTTTTTGCATTATTTTCCTTATCCTTTGATTTTTTTTTTCACTGTGTAGGTTAATATTTGTATATAATTTTTTATACTTAGGTATATTTTTGTAAAATAATAATAGTATGCTACTAATATATGCTTCTTTATTTTGTAAGTAAAGGTATTACATAGTATGTTATTATATAATAAATATTACATAATGTATTATTATACTACAAATATATTTTTGGATATTTTTATTTAATATTTCATTTTAAGCTCTCATTGGTGATGAGGGGGGGGGGTACTCATAAACACTCGCACACACTAACACACTACTTTTCTTAACTTTTCTAAATGTTATTTTGAGACAAGAAAGGTGATTCTGAGCATAAAGAGAATAAAATGGAAAATATGCATACGGCAGATACGTAGGTGTCATGTATGGCACCTACTTGTCAAATTTGTCCTGGGTCACAGCCTTGTCGTTCAAAGGTTAACGCACATAAGGCTGAATATTTTATTTTTGTTTTTCAACAAAATTTTTTGATATTCAGTCTAATCATATCCCACTTAAAAAGGGAAAAAAGAATTTTTTTCAGCATCATCATCAACATTGAAGAAATGACCCATCCTTCTGGAAGGACATTAGCCTAATATACGCATTAAGAAAAGACCGATGCTTTAAAAAACTTTATTGACTAAAATATTTTATATACATAGTTAAATAATTTATTTTGTACGATATGATTTAAAACAAACAACATGCAAAGCTACATTGCACTTCAAGCACAAGGTTGTTGCTTTTTTATGGCAAAAACGACAATGTAATTGCTTTTTTTCCCAGAAGTGTCAGGTGGTAAGTCTCCAACAAGATGATCAACCCTGTCATATCTGTGAAAAAAATATATGCACATTGTAAACTAATGTTACAACATAAATATATTTTATTGAGATTTATTTTTCCTACTTGAATCAATTTTGGAACTTTCTGAAGGTCGTCCTCTCACTGACGTGATACGTTTGTTAGATTCCAAGATGGATGTGGCAATTCTTCTACGGAATGTCAGATTATCCAGTTTTCCACCATCTTTCCTATACAATAGCCAAGCATTTTAGGAAGCCACATCTACAAGATGAGCAATAATGGGGAAGTACCATTTCTTACCCCTAATTGATACTCGTTACAGAGATATATTTTGATCTGCTCTATCAATTCCTCCTATATGAATGTTATAATTATGTATAAGTCGAGGTTGCTGAATCGTGATTTTTTTTCTTTTGCTGCTGAGAATATCTCTGAACTTGTCGAAGTGGAT
The DNA here is from genome assembly GCA_019009955.1 of Riptortus pedestris. Taxonomy (NCBI): domain Eukaryota; kingdom Metazoa; phylum Arthropoda; class Insecta; order Hemiptera; family Alydidae; genus Riptortus; species Riptortus pedestris. The sequence continues at coordinate 13,952,551 of CM032228.1, forward strand.
TTACACTGTCAAAATTAGTGGCCACGCTTACAACGTTATTGTCATTCCACGTTGCTATCATTCCTCATTGCACTCTGAGATATCTCAATAATAATAAATAGAAAGTTAACCAAGTGAATGTTTATTTGAATCAAAAATACTAAAAAATCACTTTAATTTTAACGACCAAATTATAAAATTTAGATAGAGTAAAAAAATTAGTACATAAAAAAAAAAAAATCTCAAATTGAATTTATATGAATAAGGCTAACGTCCTTTTGGAAGGACGGCATTCAAACAGGTGTCAGAATGTAAACATTGTCCCGTGTTTACTTCATTTTACGACAAAAGTGAATGCACACATAAGTTACTCTAAATAACGAAGTAAACCACTTTTGTTATGTTTTTTTTTTTTTTTTTTTTTTTTACCACCTCTGCCCCCACTGTACCTTTGGGTTTCCCCATACCAGCGGTCTCCATTTAATAAGAGATATAAAATTTTGAATACATAAATTAGGCCAGGTAACTTAGCCTTACTCACCGAGCACGGCTAAGCATTAAAGTGCAACATTTGGGAGATTTAGTTTAGTCCGAAAAGTCCTAGGGGATACACTTTTGTTATGTGTATATTTGCCGAAAAACAAATAGAAAATAGAAAAACCGGGTTTTTCATTTCAGCCTCTCTTATAATCCCCACTCCCCTTTGAACCTAAGATTTTTAATATAGCTTATAATCATGGAAGAATTAATGCTAATTCACACACCGAGTTTTGCTAAGTTCGGTTCAATCGTTAGTGCCCAACAAAATTGTTGGCTCCCACTTTAGATTTTAGTGTATATCTCGTTTATACTTTTCTATACGACAAAAGTGAATAAAACAAAAGTTACTTTAAATAGAAAAATAAACTACTTTTGTTATGTTCATATTTGCCGAAAAAGCAGTAGGAAACGAAATATCGCTATTTTTAATTTCAGGCCTCCCTTATAACCCCCACTCCTGCCCGTCCCTAGAAATGTTAGTATGGCTTATAATAATGAAAGCGTTAGTACTAATTCACATACAGAGTTTGGTTTAATTCGGTTTAGTCTTTAGTGCCAAATAAAATTGTGACTCCCGCTTTAGTTTACAGCGTATAACTCATTTATGCTTCCGTATACGGCAAAAGTGCATATAACAAAAGTTACTCTAAATAACAAAATAAACAACTTTTGTTATGTGCATATTTGCTGAAAAAGCAATAGGAAACGAAATATCGCTATTTTTAATTTCAGGCCTCCTCATAACCCCCACTCTTGCCCGTCCCTAGAAATGTTAGTATGGCTTATTATAATGAAGGCGTTAGTACTAATTTACATACCGAGTTTGGTTTAATTCGGTTTAGTCTTTAGTGCCAAATAAAATTGTGGACTCCCGCTTTAGTTTTATAGCGTATAACTCATTTATGCTTCCGTATACGTCAAAAGTGCATACAAAAAAAAAGTTACTATAAACTACAAAATAAACAACTTTTGTTATGTGCATATTTGCTGAAAAGCAATAGGAATCGAAATATCGCTTTTTTTAATTTCAGGCTTCCCTTATAACCCCCACTCCTGTTCGTCCCAGAGGATATTAATATAGCTTAAAGTCTAAGTTGGGTTAGTAGTAATATACATACCAAGTTTCATAAAATTCGGTTCAGCCGTTTATGCGTGAAAAGGTAACAAACAAACAAATAAACAAACAAACAGACACCAAAGAAACAAAATGCAGTTATGGTGTCTATGACATGTGAAACGAAAAGTTATCGTGAAATTTCGCGAAAAAAATCAATGTACAGACAGAGGTTACAATTTTATATATATATATATATATATATATATATATATATATATATATATATATATACATATATATATATATATACATATATATACAATTTTGAACGGACCTCATTTTCGTCATCTACTAGGTAGGATCGATGGGCATTTGAAGAAAAATTTCGAAAATTCCGTCATGAGTACAACCTCAATAGCTGATTTCCCTTAAGGGACATCTGCTAATACCAACTTCAAACATCGAGCGTCGATGAATTGCTGTTTGGGGCGAGAGGAGTAATACCAAAAAAAAAACGGCCGACTTACTCCAAGATATGGACTCAAGACCAAACATATATGCCAAATGTCGACATCAGTTTTAAAGAAAAGCATTAGAATCATAAACAATCATTTGTACAAAATAAAATAAAGCTCAACATAAGCTGTCCTCTAACTAGTCACTACTAGCTCAAAATTTAATTAAATCAAATTCAATTCCCTACAAAAAAAATGAATGCATATATATAAAACATTTAAAAGCAATAATTTTTTATTTCACCTATATACCCTGGTGGGCTGATTAGGAGGCTGACCCAAACGGGTTCCCTCAAAATGGGGGCAGCTTGTTATTTGATTATTAAACTATTGATGGTGTACAATGGTTGTTCTATGTATATTTTCGCTACTGAAGTACTCAGGGAGTTATTCGTACTTTCTTGTTTTCCTTCAGTAACTCTCCCCCTCTCCAATAAATGAGTTTTTTAGCATATTTCCCTTAAGGGAAATCAGCTATTGAGGTCGTACTCATTTCGCGATTATCGGAAAATTTCTTCAAATGTCCATCGATCCTACCCAGGAGATGACGAAAATGAGGTCCGTTAAAATTATATATATACTAGCAGACCCGGCCACGCGTTGCTGTGGCTAAAGTTATTGTTATATTACATTGTAGTGTACAATTTAAGAGGAACGGTAGGAGAACATCAGTCACGGGGTCCACCAAGCTTTTTACATAGATGGTATTTGTAAAAAAATATGGTGACCTCCATGACAGATTTTCTACAACCCTTTAGTACAATGAAATTATTTACGAACCAAGACGGAAATGTTGAAGTTGGTACACAAATTCAAGGGATTAGGATTTGAAGGGGAAGGACGTTGAACACGATTGATTAAAATTTTCTTACAGTTTATATTAAGCAGAAATCAATACAAAAGAATTAATTTTTAAATTTATTATTTCCATTTAATTTTGTAACGAATGAGCATATTACAAAGTTGTTTGTGAACAACTAACAGCTGATGAGCTCTTTCAACACGTTTGCGTCGTGCCTCTCTGGTGTTTGCGTTGTTGAGGTTAGATTTTTTCGGTGGCATTTGACTGAAAATATTAATTTAATCGTTTAAAAATATATTAATTAATTATTATAATTATGTGATAATACTTACATGTATATATTTTATAATTATAGAATTTTGAATAATGAAGCACAAATAAGTAAAAAGCAGGAATAATTTCACTGTATTATCGTCACTATAATTTGAATTTGATTTACACTTCGGTCTAAGTAACTCGTGGTTGGCTATGCTAACACCAAAAATTAAAAAAGTAGAAATAATTGAATTTCACGGTATTTCGTTTACTACAAAATAAATTTAATTTATACTTTAGCCTCAATAACACGTGGTAATCATGCTATTGAATTGTAGCTTATATGACACGTTTGTCGGTTTACCATAGCAGTGCCATCTATTGATTACTTACTCAATCCAGTCGAAAAGTATCGACATCTGTTAGAATCTTTTGGAGTTAACAGATAATTGTGACTATCAATTAATTATAGACAAATAATTTGCAATAAAATAAAATTGCGACTATAATTAAAGATCTATGCTATCCTCTCTCTCAAGTTGGACCAGACTGCTCACGGTGTGCCAATTTAATTTAAAATAGGTTAAGTAGTTTAGGAGTCCATCGCGGACAAACATCGTGACAGGAGATTTATGTATATTATAAGATATATATATATATATATATATATATATATATATATATATATATATATATAGATCTCTGTGTGTGTGTGTGTGTGTGTGTGTCTGTTAACGCTCTAGCGGTCGCAATTTTTGTTTGATCGTTACCAAACTCGGTATTTAATCGTGTTACGTGAAATAAAAGGTCAAGCTCGTTAATGGCTGAAATCGGTCAATTAGGAAGGGAATGGAAGATTATAGGAGGGATTCTTGAAGATCTCCGTTACTATACGTAGGATCAAAGAATTGCATAGAACCAAGCTTATTGCAAATTAAATTTGCTATAAATATTGATATACACTTCTTCTCTATCTTGAATATTGACCGAGATATTTGCATTTTTATGAAGTATGTGTGAGGCTATTCTTGAGTTTCCGGATTAGCTCAGCCGTTTCCATAACTGTTCGGCTCTCGTGTAACCTAACCGTTCTTGTCTTCTAACCTTTTACTTTGTGAGATATATGCAAATACGTTCTGTTCATTCGCCCCCCCCCTTCTTTATTTCTTGGACTACTGAAATTTCAGTTATTAAAATAAAAATTATTCTGATTCATATAAATTGCAGTACTAGATACAGCAAATAGTTTGCAATAAAGTTAATGTGTTGTATTCAGATTTATATCAGAAATTGTTTTTTCACCATACTACGATGTAATCACCTGTTTTACACACCTAATTTGCGGTCCGAAAGCTACACTTCGCCGCCCTAGGGCCGAAAATGAATATTTCGCCCTAAGGCCGCAAAATCAGCTGTTTATTATTTTAATTCATTCATTTCATTATATACATTATATTAGTTTGTTTTGCTCGCATTATTGTTTAGTTATTTAGTAATTATGGCTAATAATATATCAGAATCTATAAATAGAAAAGCAAAAGAAATCATGGCAGATTTGTTACCAGCAAAATCAAAAGATAGGTATGACGAAGAGTATACAAAGTTTTTGAACTGGTTAAAAATGGAAAATGTAAAACCTGGAGATGTGAATGATGTAGTTTTACTCGTATATCTCTCGGTCCTATCAAAGCAAAACAAACCCAAGTACTTTATGGAGTAAGTACTCCATGATAAAAAGTGGTATAAAAGTAAAAGAAAATATCCAACTCACCCAATTTCCAAAAAGTATTGCTTTTTTGAAACGGCATCAAATCTTGTTTTTGATTAATGTTATATCGTATTAATATTTATTGTAGTATGGTGAAAAATAGCGTTCGTGCCTCGGGCCAAAGTGCTTTTGCCGGCCCTCGAACTTTTCATGACCTCGACTACGTCTCGGTCAAAAAATATCTCGGGCCGGCAAAAGCCCACTTTCGGCCCTTGGTACGAAATATACTCTTCTTTCCGTTGAAGAATATGTATATCTGTTAAGCTCTGAGTGGTCGGAAGACCTATTTGTTTACAATTCATAAACCGTTTCCTTTGGGAGCTTATTAAAATTAACTGAACGATTTCTCATTACTGTTTGTATTTACTCAAGGTGGTGTTAAGTATGCAGATGTCTCTATTATAAAACTTCACTAGGGAAATGTGCTTAGTTTACGCAGCCCCTGCGTGACGGACTTTTGTATTGTTCCACACTGGTCACGTGACCTTACTGTATATAGAGCAGTTGTTGTAAGTCCGACTATCTCCATCTCCCCAACTTTATCTGCCACTTGACAAAGTTGTTGCTAGGATTCTCAGTGAGTTTATAGCTCCCGTTACAGCGGCAAGATGCCTGCCCTAACTTGCCCGTGTCCAATCTGCCCTACGTGACAACTGCTCCTATTCTAGCTTTATGTTTTATTGTCGCTCAAAACGGTCTTAAAACCAGGCAGATTTATCTCTGCAGAGCTCTCTCCCTCCATGTCAATGGCACTGACTCGGGAAATCGCATTTTCATTCCTCGACCTGTTTTTTTTTGTTTTTACCCTTAAGGGAAATCTGCTATCGAAGTTGTACTCGTGATAAGATTCTCGAAACATTTCTCCAAATTTCCATCCATCCTACACAGGAAAATACGAAAATAAAACCCGTCACGCAGGGGCTGCGTAAACTAAGCAGATTTCCAAGTGCTGGTATAAGACAATTTATTATTATTATTTATTTATACAGTAGCACCCGCATCTTGGCGATTTGGCTTAAAGTTTCACAATGTAAAATGAAAAAAAAGTTATAGATAAATAAAAAAAACTGAAACAACAAATAAAAAAGTCCGTCACGCAGGGGCTGCGTAAACAAAGCAGATTTCCCACGTGAAGTTTTACAGTAGAGAAATCTGCCCATTAACAACTGTAGTAGTAAGGGATCTCTAAACCAATTCACGAGGGACTAATAGTTACGGAAACGGCAGCCATAGCTTTCGGCGGAAAGTCCCGAACATAGCCGAGTCCTGCCTACCACACAAACAATACAATAATATCTCGGTTAATATTCAAGATAGAGAATAAATGTATAGAACAATATTTATAGTAAATGTAATTTGCAATAAGATTGGTTCTATACAATGTTTCGATCCGACGCATAATAACGGAAATATTAAGAATTTTTGAAATTCTCCCCCTCTAAACCCCCCCCCTCCAACTGGTTCGATTTCAGCCATTTACGAACTTAATCTTTCTTTTTGTATAAAACGTTTATGTATCAAGTTTGATAACGATAAGACAAAAATTGCGACAGCTAGAGCGGTAACAGACAAATATATATATATATATATATATATATATATATATACATATACTAGCTCAGATACCCGGCTTCGCCCGGGAATTGATTTGAGGCTGAATGGTGATGGTATTTTTTTGGCTAGACTTTACTATTTTGACATTTACCCGTCCCAGTGTTTAGGATGTATACCCGTTGTTGGCAGTTGTTAATAATAAAATTAATTTTGTATGTGTCTTCACTGTCCTTCAAATTGTCATATTTCCCGTCTACTGTGCATTATGCATAGCTTTCAGTTATTAAGGAAAAAATATTAACGTAGATTTGAATTAATTTTTCCAGGTGAGGTACCTCATAGTTCAAATTGGAATGAATTGTTAAGCATATCAATATTTCTACGCAAGTTAGTTGCTCCACACATTGTTCCTGGAGAAATGTATAAAACAAAAGTTAATCTAAATAACAAAGTAAGCAACTTTTGTTATGTGCATGTTTGACGAAATACAAATAGACAATGAAATATCGCGAATTTTTATTTCAGACCTGCCTTATAACCCCCACTCCCGTTCTAACTTAAACATTTTAATATAGCTTATAACCATGGAAGTATTAATGCTAATTGACATACCGAGTTTTGTTAAGTTCGGTTCAATCGTTAGCGCCCAATAAAATAGTTGATTCCCGCTTTAGTTTATAGTGTGTACCTCGTTTATAATTTGTTAAAAGACAAAAATGAATATGACAAAAGTTACTCTAAATAACCAAATAAACAACTTTTGTTATGTTCCTATTTGCCGAAAAACGAATAGAAAACGAAATACCACTATTTTTCAATTATGGCCTCCCCTACAACCCCCACTCCTGCCCGTCCCTAGAAATGTTGGTATGGCTTATTATAATGAAAGCGTTAGTGCTAATACACATACCGAGTTTTATTTATTTCGGTTGGGTCTTTTGTCCCAAATAAAATTGTTTACTTCCGCAATAGGTTTTAGCGTATATCTCGTTTATAATTCACTATACGAAAAAAGTGTATATAACAAAAGTTACTCTAATTAACAAAATAAACAACATTTGTTATGTGCATAAAGCCAATAGGAAACGAAATATCGCTATTTTTAATTTCAGACCTCCCTTATAACCTCCACTCCTGTTCGTCTCAGAGAATATTAGTATAGCCTAAAGTCTAAGTTGGTCTAGTAGTAATATACATACCAAGTTTCATAAAATTTGGTTCAGTTGTTTATGCGTGAAAAGGTAACAAACAAACAATCAAACATACACGAAAGAAACAAAATGCAGTTATGGTGTCTATGACATGTGAAACGAAAAGTTATCGTGAAATTTCGCGAAAAAAGTCAAAGTACAGACAGAGGATACAATTTTATATATATATATATATATATATATATATATATATATATATATGTATACAGTTTTGAACGGACCTCATTTTCGTCATCTCCTGGGTAGGATCGCTGGACATTTGAAGAAAAATTTCGAAAATCGCTTCATGAGTACAACCTCAATAGCTTTTTTCCCTTAAGGGAAATCTGCTAAAATTAAATACAACAAATAATCATTAAATACTAGTAATAAAGACAATTAATAAACATAAGCCATAAACAAACATAAATAAATTAAAAACACACTTTAGAGACCATCTCACTTTCTATGTGAAAACCTGATGAGTAGAACAGGGGGAAACTAAAGGCGGAAAACAAGAAAGTAGAAATAACTCGCTCAATATTTGAATAATGAAGAAATGCTTAGAACATAAATTGTAGGCCATCAAAAGTAAAAGAAAATTGGTTCTCTAACATTTTATGATATTATTCATTATAAAGGAGAATTTTATTTATTAGACATTTGACAATTTCGTATCCTTGCACAACCATTAACCCTAGAATACTAAACCTTCGTCGGTTTGACGACTAAGATCAAACAATTCTTGGTAAAACCCTTTCAGGTAGCGGTAGGAGGTTCAACACTCAGCAGTGCTTCCCGCCACTCAGTAGCCCTTGAACCGTAATAGTGAAAGGATCACTGCTTGAGTTTCATTATAACCAGGTAAGTTTAAACAAAATTTAAATCGTCAGTTAGACTAAGGTTTAGGATTAAAAGTAGAAATTTGTTCGACGTTTCGTCGAAGGATTAGTAATAATGAATGTACGTCGGTTCAGTAATACAAAAAGGTTATTATTGCTTTGCCTATAAATCTGCTTTTATTATTCCATATTTCATTTACATTTTGACTCAAATTTTAGTCTTTTAGCCAGGACAACACCGGAATGTGAAAGAAAGGATCGATGCAGTCATAGGTCCTTTGCCTTCTGTTTCAGGGGTGGAAGTGGTCCCAAACACAATACAAAAAAAGAGAAGAATATGTTCAAAGTGCGACTACAAATTGCGTAGGATGACCAAGGTATCGTGCGTGAAATGTTCCTCGGCCATTTGTGGTGAACATCAAGTCGTGTTGTGTCAAATATGTTCAAAAAATTGACAAGTAATTATAAATTTTTTAATAGTATTTATTTTATTAAAAGAGTGATCTTGGTCTTTGTATTAGTTTTAATTTAGACAGCTTTAGTTACATAGATTCAGTTGTTCGTTATCATATTCTCATGTGTATCAGAAAGAATTTTTACGTAATTCAGCTTTGTAATAATTTTTTTTTTCATGTTTTCTTTTGTGCATATTGTTTTTATTTTTTTGTATATGTACGATATTTTAATATTTAAACAATAAAAGGTTAAATTAATCATTATTTGTCTTTCATGATTTCTTTACAGCTCCCAAAATTGTAATTTTTGTTCCAGTAGTCGCAATGACGAAGGTTTAGTAATAAAGTACTTGAATTGAGGTTTAGTATTCTAGGGTTAAAGGGGCATGGAAACACGAATGACTAAGTAAACATAAGTTCAAAATAAATTCAATATTAATAAGACCAATTATCGTGGCAATGAGCGTATACGTGCATTGGACCGCGAAATATTTGCCTAAACTAAATATATGGAAGCAAGGTAAGAATTAATAATAATGGTAACATTTACTTACGACGAAAACGCTAGCCATGTAGCCGTTATTTGAATAAACAAGTCATGACGTGGCCGCCTAAGTTGTAATGTGGAATAATTTTACAATTTATTTACACCACATGAAGAGGCATTATAAAACATGAAACTTGATGAGTAAAAAAAATCCTTCTCATCTCATATTCCCTATTCTTTCTTGGTAGAAACCGATCAGTAGAAAAGGTTTTTAATGAATACTGAAAAAAAGACGAAAAATCTGAAGGAAATAAGACAAGCTCGCTTATTATTTTTGATTCTAAAAAAATGCACAACAATTTTAGACCATCAATAGTTTAACAGAATTCATCATATTAAATTTAACGACCGATTCACAATAATGAAAAATTTTTGGAATTTTCGAATGGGTTTAATGGGGAATTTTGAAAATTAAAATTATCTCCGTTATTACGCATTGGATCAAGAAATTCTATAGAATCATTCTTATTGCAAATTTGATGTTCTATAAACATCAAAAAAATTGTATAGAACCAATCTTATCGATAATTAAATGTACTATAAATATTGTTATACACATTTATTCTCTATCATGAATATTAAGCAAGATATTTGCATTTTACAGTTTTCAGACTTCAGTACCCCCCACTTTTACTCATGCTACATTAACTATACTCTGTTACGTAATACATCACTTTATTGGAAGCTCAAATACCAAAAACTGTTTTCAAGAGGACTTTATTATGCATGCAAATTTGTTCTGTTGATCGTCCCCCCTCCCACCGCCCCATCTTAAGGTCTTGGACTACTATCATTTGAGTCATTGAGATAAAGATTATTCTGATTCATAATAAATTACAGTAATAAATATAGTAAATAGTTTTCAACAGTATTAATATGTTACATATGATATGTTTTAGTAATTGTTTTTCTTTCCGGTGAAGAATATTTCTATCTGTTCTGGTGTGAAAGGTTTTCAGACCTATTTGTTTATAATTCAGTCGACTTCCGTTGGGAGTTTATTAAAACTGACTCAAATATTTCTCATTACTGTTTGTATTTATTCACTTAATATTCACAGTGGTGTTAATTGTTACCAGTATGTAGATTTATCTATTGTAAAACGTCACGAGGGAAATTTGCTTTTCATTTACTCAACCACTGCGTGATGGACCTTTTTCTTTATGTTTCGTGTATTTGTTATCATTTTTCACCGCCAGTTAATGTGCGAAAACTATGGGAAACTGATAAATTGAAACATAGAAAGTTCCACAGTTGTATGTTCACCAAACTCACACTTGAACTCCCCGCACTGATCCATTTGCAGGTGTTATTCCAAGGAACCAAAACAACTTAAAGCAAATGGGCACCACTTAAGTGGATGGCTGTAAGTGCTTGCTTCTCTTAAGTGCACTTTATGGTGAATACTCTCGAGGTACATTTAGACTCTTAGGTCCAATAATTTAGTTCTGAGTGTTGTTCATCTTTCAGCTCCAGAGAAATATCACGCTTACTGTAGAAGGTCTACGTCTATTGAGATTATACTCATGACGCGAGTTTCGAAAACTTTCTTCAAGTGCCGGACTTTATAGTTTTCCCCAATGCAAATACCTCGTCTGATGATGCGATCAATCAACACTTTTCACCATATTTCCCTTTAGGGAAATCAGCAATTGAGGTCGTACTGATGACGCGAGTTTCGAAAACTTTTTTCAAGTGCCGGACTTTATAGTTTTCCCCAATGCAAATACCTCGTCTGATGACGCGATCAATCAACACTTTTCACCATATTTCCCTTTAGGGAAATCAGCAATTGAGGTCGTACTGATGACGCGAGTTTCGAAAACTTTTTTCAAGTGCCGGACTTTATAGTTTTCCCCAATGCAAATACCTCGTCTGATGACGCGATCAATCAACACTTTTCACCATATTTCCCCTGTGGGAAATCAGCAATTGTGGTCGTAACTACTGATGACGCGATTTTCGAAAACTTTCTTCAAGTGCCCATCGATCCTACCCAGGATATGAAGAAAAACGTCAGTCTCGCAGGGGCTAACTAAGTAGATTTCCTATGTGAAGTCTAGCAATAGAGAAATCTGAATACTGGTAACACAACAACACCATAAGTAAATACAAACGTTAATGAGAAATCTTTCAGTTAATTTTAATAAACTCCCATATGAAACGGATTCTTAATTGTAAGAATAATTAATATTTTAATAACTAAAATTTTAGTAGTCAAATAAATAAAGAAGGGGGGGGCGGATGAATAGAACGTATTTCGATAAATCTCACAAAGTAATGAAGGTTAAGTAAGGTTAGAAACGACAGGTTAGGTTAGAAGCGTAAGCCCCCGCTGTGTAGCTGCTGGGTAGGGGACCCGTAGGAAAATTAGGTCCTTATTCTTCTTTTATGTTCCGGGCAGGGGATCACTCCTGCCTTAATGGGGTAAGTTCTAGCGGCTTACTCAATGTGAACTACGGGCTGGGTGGTGTCCGGAGTGGAGGCTTGCCTTCACTGCCGGTCATAGACGTAGTGGTCGTGTGTTCAAAGCACGAGGACATACAGGCCAGGTAAACTGGTACATGTGTTTGTCTCGTGTGGGAGCTGGGTAGTAGGAGACTGTCCCTTCCATAGGATCGCTTCTGATCATCGTAGCGAATCCTCAGTCACCATGAAGCGTTGGATTGGTGTAGGTTGGATTAAGGCCTCACGGCTAGGTGCCTCCTACATTGTAGTCACACTTCGAAATGGGTACTCAATGCCAGAGCCGAGCACTTACGAAAACGGCCGAAATAACCCGAACAACACCCGACCACAGACTTCATAAAAATGCAAATATCTCGGTTAATATTGAAGATAGAGAATAAGTGTATATAACAATCTTTATAGTAAATTTAATTTGCAGTAAGATTGGTTTAATACAATGTTTTGATCCGATGCATAACAACGGAGATATTTCGAATTTTCGAAAATCCCCCTCTAACCCCTCCCCCTCTGGTACGATTTCAGCCATTAACGAACTTAATCTGTCTTTTTACATAAAACGGTTAAATATCGAGTTTCGTAACGATCAAACAAAAATATATGTATATATATATATATATATATATATATATATATATATATATATATATATATATATATATATATATATTACAATTAACACTCCACAACACTATTATAAATAAGACAGACGAACTTACATTTCTTGGACTTACATTTGACAGAAAACTCACATGGGTTCCCCATTTAAAGGGCCTCATTAGTAAATGCAAGAAAAGCTTGGATTTATTAAGGGTACTTAGTAATTCTGCATGGGGAGCTGACAGATGTTCTATGCTATCTTTTTATCGTGCTTATACCAGGTCATTGCTGGATTATGGCTGTATAGCATATTCATCAGCCAGTCCAAATACACTTAAAATGTTAGACACAATACACAACACAGGACTGAGGATAGCAACTGGAGCCTTCAGATCTAGCCCTGTTGATAGTTTATGTGTTGAAGCGGGAGAACCTCCATTGGAATACAGGAGACGTATCATCTGCTTAAAATTTATTTTAAAATGCAAAGCATTAGATGCTCCATGCGTCAATGTATTCTTAAATAACACACTTAAACATAAACCTCTAGTCGTACGCACTTCAGAAAACACTATTGATTCGAACATATTACAAACTCAAATACACCATAACAGAAACATAACACTCCCTCCATGGAGAATAAATAACTTAACTATTAATTTAACTTTAACAAAATTTAACAAAAGAAATCCTTTATCTGCCAAATTTTACAGAATAGCTTTTAACTCAATTGTAGCAAATAACCCAAACTCACTTCGCGCTTTTACTGACGGATCCAAGACTGACTTTGGAACAGCAGCTGCAGCAATTATTAATACTGACATTTACACTACAAAACTCAACAACAATACAAGTATTTACACAGCTGAGTTACAAGCCATAAATATTGCCCTTTCAAAATTTCACAATGTTCAAAATTCCCAAATTTACTTATTCACAGATTCCTTAAGTTCTTTATTCTCCTTAAAGAATATTTACAGTACTCATCCCATCATAACCCAAATTTTAGAAAACATTATACATCTTCAAAACAACATTACACTAGTATGGCTACCAGGACACCAAAATATTGGACAAAGTACTGAAGTCGATGAACATGCAAAATTAGCTACCCAAAAACTTTACGTAGACACAAATGAACTAACGGTAGACGATTTAATACACTCTGCAATAACTAACGTACTACATGATTGGCAACACAAATGGCTACAAACAGACAATAAACTAAGACAAATTAAATCAACAGTACTCACACGGACTAATAAAATTGCAACATATTCGCGGAGAGAGGAAGTGATTTTAACAAGGCTCCGCATAGGTCACTCCTTTATTACTCATAACTATTTAATGGAAAAAAGGGAGCAGCCCAAATGCAATGTATGCAATTTGACTCTTACAATAAAACACATACTGACAGACTGCAAGAGACGAGATCATTTACAGATACCCCACGACCTACATGACTTACTCACTGAAGGTAGCCCATACATACCCACTATACTACAACATTTAAAAGACATTAACATATACACAAAAATTTAACTAATATAATCCATTTAAAATTAATGTTTGCATTTTAAAATAAATGTTATAATGTTGTGTGTGTGTGTGTGTGTGTGTGTGTGTGTGTGTGTGTGTGTTGTGTGGGTGTATGAGTTTTCACTCACCCCAGTGTGTTTTAGGGAGTACAGAGTTTTATGTAAATAGTCACTAGTAAAAACTTATGTTTTATGTAAACCTTAATCATTTTAAATTTCTTTTAGTCATTTTATACACCAATTTTTTTTTAATTATTGATTTATTTATTTAATATTTAAATATTTTATTAATGATTTCATTATTGTCCAATATCAATAGCTTCGATTTGCAGTTTTCACCTAGCATTTGTTTTTGTCTTTATTTGTTCTCTTGCTCATTTATTTTTTATCTTTGCTGTGTTCAATACTTGTTTTTTGATTCCCATTCATGCTTTTTGAGTTCCATTTACATTTTGGGTTCCTTATCTGTTTTGTTTTCCTTTTGTGCTTTGTGTTCCATTTCTGTTTTGTTTAATTTTGTTAATTTTTTTTGTTTGTATTGTTTTTTTTGTTTTGTTTTTTAAAGTTACAAATCCTTTAGTTTAGAGCAACATCGCCGAAGCTGCGAAGCTCCAATAAATAAATAAATAAATTATTATATATATAATTTTGAACGGACCTCATTTTGGTGATCGCCTGGGTAGGATCGATAGACTTTTGAAGAAATTGTTCGAAACTCGCGTCATGAGTACGACCTCAATAGCTGATTTCCCTTAAGGAAAGTCTGCTAATGAAGCCCGTTAGAAATGAAGGAAAAACTGTTTTACACTTATTACACAATTGAATGATGGTGATATCAATTTTGATCTATGCATATTTTCATTATCATGAATATTAACCGAGAAAATTAATGTTTATATGTCTTGAATATATTTCAAGAATTGTTTTCCTTTCCGGCCTAGAATATTTCTATCTATCTATTCAGTTCAGAGAGGTAGGTTGACCTGATTGTTTAGAATTCAGACGCTTTCCATTGTAAAGGTTCTTAACACGTAAATTGACTGAAAAATATCTCATTACAGTGTGTATATATATTAACTTATATTTACGGTGGTCACCAGTATGTAGATGTATCTATTTCTTATTAAATGGAGACCGCGGGTTTGGGGAAACCCAAAGGTACAGTGGGGGCAGAGGTGGGGAAAAAAAAAAGAAAAAAAAAAAAATATGTATCTATTTTAAACATTCAAGTGGGAAATCTGCTTAGTTTACGACGCTTGGTCTTGACTCAAAAATGTTTATTTAATCTATGCGATATTAATATTTAATTTTATTTCAAATTCAATGTTCATATTCATTAATGGCTGAAAAAGAAGCCGAAATAGGGGGGGGGGGATATCTCCTTTCTAAATATTCGTTACGAAAACGTTTATATAACAAATCTCGTTGAGCTATTGATGTGCTACAATTGTTATTCTACACATTTATTCCTGACTCATATATAGAGAGAGGGTTATTTGTATTTTCTTGTTTTCTACCAAAATATCCCGATTTCTACTCAACGGATTTTTACTTAGATATAAAGCATATTTGGTAATATGAGGCTAGTCGTGTTATACGAACACACGGGAAATCTTAGTTTGCCGCGGCCCTGCGTGACGGACGTTTTTAAGTTCAGCTATTGAGGTCGTACTTATGACGCGATTTTAGAATTTTTTCTTCAAATGTCCACCGACCCTATCAAGGAGATGTCAAGAATGAGGTCCGTTCAAAACTGTATATATATATATATATATATATATATATATATACATATTTGTCTGATACCGCTCTAGCGGACGCAATTATTGTTTAATCACTACCAAACTCGATATTTTGTCGTTTTATGTAAAAAGAATGATTATGTTCGTTAACGACTGAAATCAAACCTGGGAAAGGGGGATTTAGAGGAGGAGAATTTCGAATAATTCAAATATCTTCGTTACTATACTCGTACGTCGGATTGAAAAAAAGTATAGAATCAATCTTATAGAAATTAAATGTACTAGAAATATTTTTATATACATTTATTCCTTATCTTGAATATTAACCGAGATATTTGCATTTTTCAGCCTTCAGCAAATCCTCACTTCTACTCGTGTTACATAAACAATACTCGGTTATGTAATAAAGCACTTCATTCGAAGCTTAAATACCAAATATTTTCTTCAAAAGACATTTTCGAGATGCACGTAAATATGTTCTGGTGACCCCCACCCCTACTTAAGTTTTTGGACTAATTAAATTTGATTGGTTGATATAAAAATGATCCTGATTCATTATAAATTACAGTACTAGATATAGTAAATAGATATCAATCCAATTAATACGGTATATTCAGATATATTACAGTAATTTCTTTTCTTTCCGGTATGAAGTTGGCAGGACTGTTTGTTAACATTTCAGATGCTTTTTTATCGTTTGTATTTATTCACTTAATGTTCTCGGTGGTGTTGGAAATCTGCTTAGTTTACGCAGCCCCTGCGTGACAGACTTTTTAAAGTTTGCAAAGATTCAACCTTGAAGATGAAGAACGCGTCATCACATAACATATTTGCATGTATCTCATAAGGTAAAAGTTTAAAGAAAACCATATTTGGTATTCAAGCTTAGAATAAAGTGGTTTATGATATAACACACTATTTCTATTCGGACACAAATAGGAAAGTGGGTTTACTGATGGCCGAAAACTAAAACATGGACATTTGTCGGCAAAGGGGCTCAGGTTAGCCATGTGAGTTAAAGCGTTGGCCTTAATCTCACATGGTAAACCTAGAGTGGCGATTTCGATTCCCGCCTGGCGAAAGGAATTTATTTAGTGACGGAATTCATAAAATAAAATCCTTAGTCCCAACCCTTGCTAGAAAAGGGTGGTGACGTGTAGATGACACGCCCGAAATTAGCCTTAGTTTGCTAAAAATGGGAACATTAACCCACCGTTGTGCGTGTAAACTCTCAGATACACATTTCTAGAAAAATATTTTGCCACACCTCCATAGCATAGAGAGTGTTTTGTAGTGCTTCGAGTTATGGATTTTATAGGTACTTGCCGCCCACAAGGTATGTTGAGTCACTGTGTTTAAACGGAGTTCGTGAGTTTCCAACCCTTTCATTAAATTGTATATCCTATATACCACGCGCCCCGATCTCGTAAGTAATTTTTTGAAATCTGTATTTCATAAATATGTACTTCAATTTAAGTTTTCTCTTTAAATAAACGGAATCATAAAAACCTATTATTCAATTTCTTTTGCTTAAACATGATCTTTCAGAAGAACTTGTACAAGGATATATTGGCACGAAGCAGTGAACAATTCTAAGAGCTTTTAACCAACCGATCAAAGGGACGATACTTGAAGACTACAGAGACTCAAAAGAGTACACTAGCACATTGGACCATACATCGAACATCAAGTACAGAACCCATAAAAAAATATCCCACCACTACAACGAACAAAGAAAATGATTAGAAACCCAGCAAAACTGAAAAATAAATGTAGGTGTAACTAATTACTTTTCCTTGTGAGATTTGCAACAACGAAAATTTGTATAACATCATTAGTTCCCTGCTTTTGTCCTAATTGTAATGCAACTCAGCAATATGAAATAACAATTAAACTGGTCATATTTTAAATTTGGTTGATGTTTTCTTCATTAAATATTTATCTAAAAGTGATTTCGTGCTACTTATTTTTGATTGAAGATATATTAAGAAATATTTTATTATTGTTCACAAACTGAAATGAAATATGTATACTAAATGCATGTGGCATTTAAACAAATCCATTATGATATTTGGTGATTTTTAATTATATTTTAAAAAATAATCGTCCACCAGTTTCTTTATATTATAATACTTATCAATTTTAAAAATTATTTACTTCTTACAAACAAAAACTACGTCCTCTGTTATGGTTTCTAATCCACACGCTGAACATTTAAGTGGAAAATATATATTAAAAATACTGTAAGTTTCCGTAAAAACGGTTGAGGAGGATCTGTGAGATACACGCGCCTCCATGGCGGAATATTCTTGACGCGCCCGACCGAGGGTTAATAAAATAATTTATTTTTTCTCGGTTAATATTCAATTTAGAGAACACATGTGTATACATTCATTTATAGAACTCTTTATTTGCAATATAATTTTTATTCCACACAATTTAGGGATGCGGCTTAAAATAATGGAGATATATCATTTTTATTTTTAAATTTACTTCCTCTAAACCCCCTCCCTCCCACTGCTCCGATTTCAGCCATTAACGAACTGATACCGCTAAAGCAGTAACAGCCAAATATATATATATATAGATATATTATTTTTGAGGCTGCATTGCTGTGAAGTATTTTCATTGTGAGGAGTTCGGCTATCTGCTCCAGCGGTTGGATTTCTTGTAGGTTTGCTAATTTTCGATGGAAATGCGTCCATCTTCGCCAGGCAATAAATTTAATTTGAATAGCTACTTCAATCATATGGTTTGGATTTTGTTTTAATATGGCTTTCCAAGTTCTCTAGTTAATTTCTAGAGTTTCTTGACCAATCGTTTACTGAGATGATCCTATCTGTGTAAAACGTTTGTCTCATTGAATTTAATTTGGAGAGAACAATTGATGTTGAGAACAACTGAGAATGATTGCGGTAAAGTTTACGTGTGCCAGACAGGAAAAAAGACTGCTACGAGAGTCAACCAACACGTGGCTGATCTGAAACACCAGAGAACAAAGACATCCGCCATAGCTAGACACGCCAGTATTTGTTCTCACCAAATTAAATTCGATGTGACAAAGGTTTTACTCAATTGGCTATTAAACGTATACGGAGTACGGGGGTGGAACAGGTGTGATTTAGAGGGGGAATCTTAAAAATTAAAAATATTTTAGTTATAATAGTCGTATCGCAAAATGTTATAGACTCAATCTTGTTAAGCTATTGTTAATGCTCTACAATTGTTGTTCTATACATTTTAGCAGATTTCCCTTAAGGGAAATAAGCTATTGAGGTCTTACTCATGACGAGAGTTTCGAAAAATTTCTTCAAATGTCCATTGATCCTACCCAAGAGATGACAAAAATGGTTATTATGCTTCGGATCGAAAAATTCTTTGGATTCAATCGTATTGCAAATTAAATTTACTATAAATATTGTTCTATACATTTATTCTGTATCTTGAATATTAACCGAGATATTTGCATTTATATTCTGTGTGTGGTCGGCAGGAGTCGGCTATGTTCGGACTTTCCGCCGAAAGCTCTGGTGGCAGTTTCCATAACTATTCGTCCCTCGTGAATAGGTTTAGAGATCCCTTACTACTACAGTTGTTATTGGGCAGATTTCTCTATTGTAAAACTTCACTCGGGAAAACTGCATAGTTTACGCAGCCCCTGCGTGGCGGACTTTTTTAATTACTCAATTATTAAGCGAGTTATTTGTACTTTCTGGTTTCAGCCGTCGTCCCCCTCTCTGCTCCTTTTCTCCGGGTTTTGCGTAGAGAATTTGTGGTGAGATGAGATCACAAGTTTGCTATACCAGCAGGTGGGAAATCTGCTTAGTTTACGCAGCCAGATTATTTTTTTCCTATAGAAAACTCGCTAGAACGAAAGATAATAATAAACTGTCCAAAAGTAGCTTTTGAACATTATTCTCCCTGAGGTTGCCCAATCCTATGTCTGCTCAGAACTTGTCGGGGAGGGGGCGAAAAGCAATTAAATTACACGAAATCCATTTTTGCTAAGGTGTCTCAGGTATTAATTAAGTTTGTCGGGAGTTGGGTCTCCCCCCCCCCTCCTTTTCGTCGGGGCGACCCGAAGTTTCCACATAACTCCAAGGGATTGTCGGGGCCTGGCCGGTCATCTGGGCCCTAGAAGCTCCGCTACTCCGCGCCAAGTTTGCCTCTAGCCTGATAATTGGATTCCTGGCGGAGTTGTGAGCCCACCGCACCAATCAATTAACCAAACATTCAATAGCTATTTATTAACACATCCATGATCTTGGTGATCTCCGCTGAGCTTTGAACACTCGCTTGAGAATAGATTTATCGACCAATTAACAAAAAAGTCCGTCAAGCAGGGGCTGCATAAACTAAGCAGATTTCCCTCGTGAAGTTTTACAATAGAGAACTTTAAAGAGAGCTGAACATTTACGAAAACGGCCGTACCAGCTTCTTGCGGGAAACTCACTCTCGACCGTTATCCACCCACATTTAATAAAAATGCAAATATCTTGGTTACTATTCAAGATTGAGATTAAATGTATATAACAATATTTTTAGAAAATTTAATTTGCAATAAGATTGATCCTATAATTTCGATAAATTTCGATTCGACCTATCGTAACGGAGATATTTCGAATTTTCGAAAATCCTCCCCTTTAACTCCCCCCCCCTCTCCCACTGGTCCGATATCAGCCATTAACGAACTTGATCTGTCTTTTTATATAAAACATATATATATATATATATATATATATATATATATATATATATATATAAAATTTTGAACAGACCTCATTCTCGTCATCCCTTAGCTAGGATCGATGGACATTAGATGAAATTTTTCGCAAATTGCGTCATGAGTACGACCTCAATAGCTGATTTCCCTGCTAAAAAAGTCCATCACGCAGGAGCTGCGCTAACTAAGCAGATTTCCTCGTATTTGCATTTATCTCAAAAATTAAAAGTTCAAAGAGAACATTATTTCGTATTTCGGCTACAAATAAAGGAATACATGTTAAAACAGCTCATTTTTATACGACATGTGTAGGAGGGGGGGGGGGGTTACTGAAGGCCTAAACTAAAAAAATGTCACGCAAGCAACTTAGCAGATTTTCCACTTGTTAGAATGACACACTACGGATCTCATCTCACTATATATTTACATTCTCCAAAAAAAAAAAAAAAAAAAAAAAAAAAAAAAAAAAAAAAAAAAAAAAAAAAAAAAAAAAGGCTGTCACGCAGGGGCTGCGTTAACTAAGCAGATTTCCCACGTGCGTCACGTTTTTGCATTTATCTCAAAAATAATATGTTCAATGAGAACAATATTTGGTATTTAAGCTTCAAATAGAGTGCTTCATAACATAATAGAATATTGTTAATATGAGATAAGTAGGAGTGGGGCTTTACTGAAGACCGAAAACTAAAAAATGCAAATATCCCAGTTAATAATCAAGATAGTGAACAGATGTACATAACAAGATTTATAGAAAATTACATTTGCAATAAGAATGGCTCTATACCAATTTTTCGATCCGACGCATAATAACGGAGATATTAAGAATTTTCGAAATTCTCCCCCTCTAAACCCCCCTACCACTGGTCCAATTTCAGCCGTTAACGAACGTGATCTTTCTTTTTGTATAAAACAATTATATATCAAGTTTGGTAGCGAAAAGATAAAAATTGCTACCGCTAGAGTGGTAACAGAAGAACATATGTGCACACACACACACACATATATATATATATATATATATATATATATATATATATATATACTAGCTCAGATACCCGGCTTCGCTCGGGAATTCATTTGAGGCTGAATGGTGATGGTATTTTTTTGGCAAGGCTTTACTTTGCACAATATTTTGACATTTACCCGTCCCAGTGTTTAGTTTAAATACCCGTCGTTTCTGTGCATTTGTTAATAATAAAATTATTTTTTTATGTAAGACTTCACTGTTCTCCATATTGTCATATTTCCCGTTTCCTGTGCATTATGCATAGATTTGAATTATTAAGCACAAAATATTAACATACATTTGAATTTGTTTTTCCCGGTGAGGTACCTTGTAGTTCCAAAGAATTGTTGAGAAAATTTCACTAAATAATAAAATAAACAACTTTGTTATGTGCATATTTGCCGAATCCCCAATTGGAGACGAAATATCACTATTTTTAATTTCAGGCCTCCCTTATAACCCCCACTCCTGCCCATCCCTAGAAATGTTAGTATGGCATATTGTAAGGAAGACGTTAGTGCTAATTCACGTACCGAGTTTGGTTTAGTTCGGTTGAGTCTTTTGTGCCAAATAAAATTGTTGACTTCTGCTATCACTTTTTGGCGTATAACGCCTTTATAATTAGGTATACGACAAAAGTGTATATGACAAAAGTTTCTTTAAATAACAAAATAAACAACTTTTTTTATGTGCATATTAGCCAAAACCCCAATGGGAAATGAAATATCACTATTTTTAATTTCAGGCCTCCCTTATAACCCCCACTCCTGCCCGTCCCTAGAAATGTTAGAATGGCTTATTATAAGGAAATCGTTAGTATTAATTCACATAGCGAGTTTGGTTTAGTTCGGTTGAGTCTTTTGTGCCAAATAAAATTGTGGACTCCCGCTATAGTTTTTAGCGTATAACTCATTTATACTTCCGTATACGGCAAAAAGACATATAACAAAAGTTACTCTACATTACAAAATAAACAACTTTTGTTATGGGCATATTTGCTGAAAAAGCAATAGGAAACGAAATATCGCTATTTTTAATTTCAGGTCTCCCTTATAACCCCCACTCCTGTTCGCCTTAGAGAATATTAATATAGCCTAAAGTCTAAGTTGGGCTAGTAGTAATATAAATACCAAGTTTCATAAATTCGGTTTCAGCCGTTTATGCGTGAAAAAGGTAACAAACAAACAAACAAACATACACGAAAGAAACAAAAAAATTGCAGTTATGGTGTCTATGACATGTGAAACGAAAGTTATCGTTGAAAATTTCGCGAAAAAAAATCTATTTACAGACAGAGTTTACATTTATATATATATATATATATATATATATATATATATATATATATATATTATACATATTATATTATATATTGTTATATATATGTATATATGTGTGTGTGTGTGTGTGTGTGTGTGTGTGTGTGTGTGTGTATTGTTGTGGCCAAACCATTCATAATAATAATAGTAAGTTATATGTATAAATTATATAGGTGATGAAGTAGTGAATGGCGGTAATCGGCAGTAGTCGGGATCGCTCGGCACGTTTCGGCAGCCAGCTGATGACAATTGACGTGTGTCAAGAGTCTGTTATTACAAGCGAGTGCAGTCTCCAGCCAGCACTCTCCGGTTCCATGAACCTTCTCCGAGCCCAAGGCTATTCCACAATTGGACAAAACATTCTTCTTGGAGCCCAGCAGTTCCAGGACGGCCGTGAGGGAAGGAAAATGGTGGAATGCCATTTAAATATACTATCAGGTACCTGATTCCTCATCTGCATTCACCCAGACTGACTTTTTCCTTCATCGACGTGGATATACTCTCGCTCAAGGCGATCATCATTCTTCTATTGTTTGTTTGTATAGTAACATTAGTTATTAGAGAGTATATATGTATATAATAGTAAGTAATTTTAGATAATTCAAAAAAAGGAAAATTATTGAGATTTAGGAATTTTATTTAATGTATTTTTTCTTTCTTCTTTTAATGAAATACACTTATTTCATTAGATAATTCAAATAATCCTACTTTTTTTAATATTTGGAATTAGCAGTTAATTCTTAAATTACCTTTATAACTCAGTTGAGTTTAATTTACTTCATTTATTTATAAGCATATATATTTATAAGCATATATTTACCATTACTCTTATTTTTTCGAAATAAGTACAATATAATTCAATGTTTATCAATAACCCGGCATTTTTTTTTATTATACATACATATATATATATATATATATATATATATATATATTGTAGGGGCGTGGGGTAAGCTTTAGCGGTAATAATAGAAAATGTCGGCACAAAAATGTAATGGCGGAAATCTTGTGTTAAAGGTAAGAAAGAGTTGGGAGAGAATTTAGACTGAACCTTTTGTTAGTTCTCATGGAGAGATGAGGGAAAAAGATAAATAAAGAAAACAAAACAACTATGTGAGTTCTCTTAAGAATTAGGTATATTGAATAGTTAAGTATAATAAGAAAATAAAGAAATGAAATTTAAGCAGTACACAAACTTTATGAACTAATATGTTAAGAATTAGGTAAATTGAATAGTTAAATATATCTCTATAACAAAAAATGAAATTTAAGCAGTAAACAAACTTTATGAACTAATATGGCGGCCATAACTATACATACAAAGTTAGCGGTGGATCTTATAATATAAATGAGTACTCATGCGATACTTGCGATCATAATGCTAGCATTATTAAGTAGTTGGTAGCGGGAATCATGCACTTCCTAGAGATGATGATGTCTTGTTGCGGTGATAAATCTGGATGGGCACGTGGCAGAGAAGAAGAGAGGCGGGAGCAAAATGAACCTGTTGACTCTAGTAGAGGTAAACATAGATTATCACGGGTGACTTCCAACTGCGGTTGTCTATGAAGCGGTTCTCTATGAAGCGGTTATCTGTGAAGCGGTTATCTATGAAGCGAAGCGGTGATCGGTGATCTGTAGGGGAGGGAGGCCCTCTGGCCGTATGAACGACCCCAACGTCTGAGAGCAACTGACCCCAGTGAGCGTCTAAAACCAACTGACTCTATCCTTGTTGCTGGCCGATGCGTTCTTGAACTGCATGTGGTTTTCCGCTGTAGCCACGGCCTTGGCGATATGCATGTGTGTGGCGGGTCTATGAACACTGCGAGCGCGGGAAGTTTAAATTCAAACTGACGACTGAACATCCTTTCCTAGCCCAATCCGTCTTATATTTGAGGAGAAAATCAATATATATATATATATATATATATATATATATATATAAAATAGTAACCTTTGTCTGTACATTGATTTTTTTCGCGAAATTTCACGATAACTTTTCGTTTCACATGTCATAGACACCATAACTGCATTTTGTTTCTTTGGTGTCTGTTTGTTTGTTTGTTTGTTTGTTTGTTTATTTGTTTGTTTGTTACCTTTTCACGCATAAACGGCTGAGCCGAATTTTATGAAACTTGGTATGTATATTATTACTAACCCAACTTAGACTTTAAGCTATGTTAATATTCTCTGAGACAAACAGGAGTGGGGGTTATTACGGAGAGCTGAAAATAAAAATAGCGATATATCGTTTCCTATTGGTTTTTCGGCAAATATGCACATAACAAAAGTTATTTATTTTGTTATTTAGAGTAACTTTTGTTATTTATATTTTTTTCGTATACCGAATTATAAACGAGATATACGCTAAAACCTATAGCGGAAGTGAACAAATTTATTTGGCACAAAAGACTAAACCGAACTAAATAAAACTCGGTATGTGTATTAGCACTAACGCCTTCATTAAAATAAGCCATACCAACATTTCTAGGGACGGGCAGGAGTGGGGGTTATAAGGGAGGCCTGAAATTAAAAATAGCGATATTTCGTTTCCTATGGGTTTTCGGCAAATATGCACATAACAAAAGTTATTTATTTTGTAATTTAGAATAACTTTTGTTATATATATTTTTTTCGTATACTTAATTATAAACGAGATATACGCTAAAACCTACAGCGGGAGTCAACAATTTTCTTTGGTACAAAAGACTCGACCGAACTCAATAAAACTCGGTATGCGTATTAGCACTAACGCCTTTATTATAATAAGCTATACTAACATTTCTAGGGACGGGCAGGAGTGGGGGTTGTAAGGGAGGCCTGCATTTAAAAATAGCGGTATTTCGTTTTCTATTCGTTTTTCGGCAAAAATAAACATATCAAAAGTTGTTTATTTTGTTATTTAGAGTAACTTTTGTCATTGTTATTTTTTTCTTTTAACAAAGTATAAACGAGATATATACAATAAACTAAAGCAGGAGTCAGCTATTTCATTGGGAGCTAACGATTAAACCGAACTTAAAAAACTCGGTATGTCAATTAGCATTAATTCTCCCTTGATTATAAGCTATATTAAAATTTTTAGGTTAGAACGGGAGTGTTGGTTATAAGGGAAGCCTGAAATAAAAATTTATTTCATTGTCTATTTGTTTTTCGACAAACATGCACATAACAAAAGTTTTTTACTTTGTTATTTAGATTAATTTTTGTTTTATACGTTTCTCCTGGAACAATGTGAAGCAAGTAATTTGCGTAGAAATATTGCTTTGCTCAACAATTCATTCCAATTTGAACTATGAGGACAGGAAACGGGAAATATAACAATTTGGAGGACAGTGAAGACTTACATCAAAAATTAATTTTATTATTAACAAATGCCAACAAACGGTATTAACCTTAAACACTGAAACGGGTAAATGTCAAAATATTGTGCAAAGTAATACCTTGCCAAAAAAACACCATCACCATCCAGACTCAAATGAATTCCCGGGCGAAGCCGGGTATCTGAGCTAGTATATATATATATATATATATATATATATATATATATAATATTATATATATATGTGTGTGTATACTAGCTCAGATACCCGCCTTCGCCCGGGAATTCATTTGAGTCTGGATGGTGATGGTATTTTTTTGGCAAGGCTTTACTTTGCACAATATTTTGACATTTACCCGTCCCAGTGTTTAGGGCTAATACCCGTCGTTTCTGTGGATTTGTTAATAATAAAATTTGTAAATTCAGGCCTCCCTTATAACCCCCACTCCTGCCCGTCCCTAGAAATGTTATTATAGCTTATTATAAGGAAGGCGCTAGTTCTAACTCAAATACCGAGTTTGGTTGAGTTTTTTGTGCCAAATAAAATTGTTGACTTCCGCAGTAGTTTTTAGCGTATAACTCATTTATGCTTAGGTATACGAAAAAAGTGTATATAACAAAAGTTACTCTAAATAACAAAATAAACAACTTTTGTTATGTTCATATTTGCCGAAAAACCAATAGAAAAGGAATATCGCTATTTTTAATTTCAGGCTTCTCTTATAACCCCCACTCCTGTTCGTCTCAGAGAATATTAACATAGCCTAAAGTCTAAGTTGGGTTAGTAGTAATATACATACAAAGTTTCATAAAATTTGGTTCAGCCGTTTATGCGTGAAAAGGTAACAAACAAACAAACAGACACCAAAGAAACAAAATGTAGTTATGGTGTCTATGACATGTGAAACGAAAAGTTATCATGAAATTTCGCGAGAAAAATCAATGTACAGACAGAGGTTACAATTTTATATATATATATATATATATATATATATATATATATTGATTTTCTCCTCAAATATAAGACGGATTGGGCTAGGAAAGGATCACTTTGACCCTCTACCCGCCGTCACTTATATATATATATATATATATATATATATATATATATATATATATTTAATTTTAAACGACCATTTTCGTCTGCTCCAAGATAGGATTGATGGATATTTGCGGAACTTCTTCAAAAGTCGCGTCATAGGTTCGACCTCAATAGCTGATTTCTCTTAAGCAAAATATGCTGAAAATGGAAATATCTGAGTTAAAAATCAAGATTGTAAAACAGACGTATGTACCAGCGTTTATTGAACAGTTAATTTACAACGATTTGTTCCACTCTTACAGGTTTTATACAGTTTTTCGATCCGACGTATAATAACGGACAGATTTTGAATTTGTGAAATTCCTCCATCTAAACCCCCCCCCCACTGTCCGAGATCAGCCCTTAACGAACTAGACCTATATTTTTACTTAAAAAGTTTAAATGTCGAGTTAGGTAACTGTCAAACGGAGGGCCATTCGGGGAAATTTTCGAACATCCCGTCATGAGTTAAACCTAAATAACTGATTTCCTTTAATGAAAATCTGCGGGAAATATCACCTATTCGATATGAAACATTTTAAAACTATTAAACTTAAAAGGGTAAGTTAACAGCACGTTCAAGTTTAGAAGGAGCTTGTACAGTTTCTGCAAAGTACCTATATAGTTCTGATGAAGTTAGTGACAAAATAGCAAAACTTTGCTAGCGTGTCCTCGCACAACTAAAATAAGTTAGGGCTTTAACGTGTATTCCTTCACACAACCATGCCTTGGCTGGGAAAACGTTTCAACTGCACAACAATTTGTTCAACGGCCTTTGAATGCCGTAGGCCTACAGCCCCTGTAGTATTATACAGAATGTAACCGGTAACCCCTACTTGTCTTTGTGGCTGTCTTCCATTCTGCGGTCTGTGGAAAGCAGGACTTGCTGCTCACTGAATCAACTCGACTTGTACAGCCTGTAACAATATTAGACCTCGGAGAACATATAGGGAAGGTTACGTTAATTGAGTTATACACACACACGTTTGATAATTAGCTAGCCACGTTCCTTTCAAAGCTGATTAAAACCGGTGTGGAGAGTGGTCGATATTTATTCTTGGTTAAAGAGAAGAGAGAGAGAGAAAGAGAGAGAGAGAGTGGGGGGAAGCGAGAGAGAGAGAGAGAGAGCGAGAGAGAGAGAGAGAGAGAGAGAGAGAGAGTGGGGGGAGCGAGAAGAGAGAGAGAGAGTGAGGGGAGCGAGAGAGAGAGTGGGAGGAGCGAGAGAGAGAGAGAGAGAGAAGAGAGAGAGAGAGAGAGAGAGAGAGAGGAGAGAGAGAGAGAGAGAGAGAGGAGGAGAGAGAGAGAGAGAGGAGGAGAGAGAGAGAGAGAGGAGGAGAGAGAGAGAGAGGAGTAGGGGGGAGCGAGATAGAGAGAGAGAGAGAGAGAGTGGGAGGGGAGCGAGACAGAGAGAGAGAGAGAGAGAGAGAGAGAGTGGGGGGAGCGAGACAGAGAGTGGGGGGAGCGAGAGAGAGAGAGTGGGAGGAGAGAGAGAGAGAGAGTGGGGGAGCGAGACAGAGAGTGGGGGGAGCGAGATAGAGATAGAGAGTGGGGGGAGCGAGATAGAGATAGAGAGAGGGGAGCGAGAGAGAGAGAGAGAGAGAGAGAAGAGAGAGAGAGGGGAGCGAGAGATAGAGAGAGAGTGGGAGGGGAGCGAGAGATAGAGAGAGAGAGAGGGGGGAGAGAGAGAGAGAGAGTGAGGGGAGCGAGAGAGAGAGAGTGGGGGGAGCGAGAGAGAGAGAGAGAGAGAGAGAGAGAGAGAGAGAGAGAGAGAGAGAGAGAGAGAGAGAGAGAGAGAGAGAGAGAGAGAGAGAGAGAGAGAGAGAGAGAGAGAGAGAGAGAGAGAGAGAGAGAGAGAGAGAGAGAGAGAGAGAGAGAGAGAGAGAGAGAGAGAGAGAGAGAGAGAGAGAGAGAGAGAGAGAGAGAGAGAGAGAGAGCAATTTTTAAATTTAACAATTTGCACAAATGTTTTAAACCTATAAAAGACGTATTCTTTACAAAAAAAAAGAAATATGAATTTTATGATATTTATTTTACACAAGTTGAATATTATTTAATCAAAATTATTTAATTTTTAAATGAAACTCAAAAACATTTGTCAATAAAATCCTTAAAAAAGTAATTTATGATCAGGCCCGAAGTCCGTTTGGTGGAACAATTTTCTTTCCATTTATAAAGCTTTTCGCCCATTAATATATTTTCATGTCAATAAATAAAAAAAAAAAATGCATGTTATATGTTTAGTCTGGTATTAAGATTGCTGACTAAACTAATTTATGAAGTATTATTATTAAATTTATAGATATTTAATGTATTCATGGAGTTTGAGTTAATTTTATAACTGATATAATACATATATAAATGTTTATTCAATAATATGCAAATACACTAATAAGCATAATATAATAATCTATAAAATAAAAAAATATTCAACGTTCATGTTAATGGAAAAAGATACATTTCATTTCAAAGTGGAGTTGGAAGGAGTTGTCTCTAGTCAAGTAGGAAAGAGTTTTCTCTTGGGCAGTTGAAACGAGTTGTCTCTAGTGGAGTTGGAATGAATTGACTCTAGTGGAGTTGGAACGAGTTGTCCATAGTGGAGTTGGAATGACTTGTCTCTAGAGGAGTTGGAATGTGTTGTCTCTGGTGGAGTTGGAATGAGTTGTCGCCAGTGGGATTGGAACGAGTTGTCAATAGTGGAGTTGGAACGATTTGTCTCCAGTGGAGTTGGAACGAGTTGTCTTCAGTGGATTTGAAATGATTTGTCTCCAGTGGAGTTGGAACGAGTTGTCCATAGTGGAGTTGGAATGGCTTGTCTCTAGAGGAGTTGGAATGTGTTGTCTCTAGTGGAGTTGGAATGAGTTGTCTCCAGTGGGATTGGAACGAGTTGTCAATAGTGGAGTTGGAACGATTTGTCTCCAGTGGAGTTGGAACGAGTTGTCTTCAGTGGATTGAATTTGTCTCCAGTGGAGTTGGAATGAGTTGTCTCCAGTGGAGTTGGAATGAGTTGTCCCTAGTGGGATTGGAATGAGTTGTCTCTAGAGGAGTTGGAATGTGTTGTCTCTAGTGGAGTTGGAATGAGTTGTCTCCAGTGGGATTGGAACGAGTTGTCATAGTGGAGTTGGAACGATTTGTCTCCAGTGGAGTTGGAACGAGTTGTCTTCAGTGGATTTGAAATGATTTGTCTCCAGTGGAGTTGGAACGAGTTGTCTATAGTGGAGTTGGAATGACTTGTCCATAGTAGAGTATGAATGACTTGTCTATGGTGGAATTGGAATGTGTTGTCTCTAGTGGAGTTGGAATGAATTGTCTCTAGTGGAGTTGGTATGAATTGTCTCTAATGGAGTTTATATGATTTGTCTCTAGTGGAGTTGGAATGACTTGTCTATTGTGGAGTTGGAATGAGTTGTCTCTAGTGGAGGTGGAATGAGTTGTCTCTAGTGGAGTTCGAATGAGTTGTCTATTGTGGAGTCGGAACGAGTTGTCTCTAGTGGAGTTGGTATGCATTGTATCTAGTTGAGTTTGAATGAGTTGTCTATAGTAGAGTTGGAATGACTTATCAATAGTGGAGTTGGAATGACTTGTCTATTGTGGAGTGGGAATGAGTTGTCTTTAGGGCAGTTGGTTTGACTTGTCTCTAGTGGAGTTGGAATGAGTTGTCTTTAGGGCAGTTGGTTTGACTTGTCTCTAGTGGAGTTGGAATGAGTTGTCTTTAGGGCAGTTGGTTTGACTTGTCTCTAGTGGAGTTGGAATGAGTTGTCTTTAGGGCAGTTGGTTTGACTTGTCTCTAGTGGAGTTGGAATGATTATTTTCTTGTGGAGTAGCCGGCCTCATTATATCGGATAATCGTGGTCAGATCAATGCTTGCCTTTGAACAGGATCTAGTACAGTGAAAGTCCTTGGTTATCCACATTTACTGAATAGACTCCCACTAATCCAGAAGCCCCACGAAAGCGCGATCTGGTAACGAACTGGTGAACTAATTTCTCTTTTTGTAGGGATTTAAACCTATTTTCCTATCAATCCACCTCTCATATCCTGGAATGCATATGTGACTACCATTATTGTTAAAGGTTTTGTTTCCATGGTCACCTCTCTGTACACGGAGATTTAAGTTAATTAAGCGACGCCCACGCATGTAAAATATTTTCGCTAGCCGTGGTCGTTTCCAAAGCTGATTAAAGGCTCTCGGAGTTGAAAGTGGCCTGTATTTATTCTTGTTTAAAAGGGCTGGGAGAGGTAGTTTAATGTGAGCGATACAGCTGTGGCTACTGTTGAAACAGGGAAGGTATTGTACCCATGTATTTACTAATCCTGGGGTGGGAGAGACAGTGGAATGGGGTGAGAGAGAGAAAGTGAGGGTGAGAGAGAGTAGAGAGAAAGAGAGAGAGAGAAAGACAGAGAGAGAGAGAGAGAGAGAGTGAGAGAGAGAGAGAGAGAGAGAGAGAGAGAGAGAGAGAGTGAGTGGGTGGGTGGGACATGATCAAATAAAGGAGACAGCCTGACCAATAGCAAGAGTCCCCAGGCTTTCCTTTATAGCGCCCCCTACAGGCTATAGCTTGAATTCCTAACCACTTCTTTCAAGATAGCACAGCCTATAATCTCATATCAGGACTTCATATAATAGTCCCCTGCTTTTATTTACATTTCTAGGCATTATTATCGGATAAAACCTTGTTATAAAGCAGTGCAAAAGTCATTTAAGAGGAGTTTACACAATTTATTTATGTACTGAAAGGGCTATGACAAAGCCGAATTATCTCAAGAAAAAATAAAAAAAGTCCGTCACGCAGTGGCTGCGTAAACAAAGCAGATTTCCCACGTGATGTTATACAATAGTGAAATCTGCCTAATAACAACTGTAGTAGTAAGAAACCTTTAAACCTATTCACGAGGGACGAATAGTTACGGAAACGGCCGCCAGAGCTCTCGGCGGAAAGTCCGAACATAGCCGACTCTTGCCGACCACACGCAGAATACAAATGCAAATATCTCGGTTGATATTCAAGATAGGGAATAAATGTATATAACAATATTTAGATAAATTTAATTTGCAATAAGATTGATTCTATACAATTTTTCGATCCGACGTATTGTAACGGAGATACTCCGAATTATCGAAAATCCTCCCCTCTAAACCCCCCCTCCCACTGGTCCGATTTCAGCCGTTAACGAACTTGATCTTTCTTTTCACATAGAACGAATAAATATCGAGTTTGGTAAATATCAAACAAAAATTGCGACCGCTAGAGCGGTTAACAGACAAATATATATATATATATATATATATATATATATATATATATATATATATATATATATATATACAATTTTGAACGGACCTCATTTTCGTCATCTCCTGGGTAGGATTGATGGACATTTGAAGAAAAATTTCGAAAATCACGTCATGAGTACAACCTAAATAGCTGATTTGTCTTAAGGGAAATCTGCTAAAAGTCCGTTAAACAGGGGCTGCGTAAACTCAGCAGATTTCACACATTCGTAAGTGGGGGAGCAACTGAAGGCTGAAAACAAGGAAGTATTAATAACTCAAAGAATACTTGAGTTACGAAAAAATACGATGACCGAAAATTGTAGAATATAGTTTAGTTTAACAAGATTGGTTCCATAACATTTTAGGATCCGACTTATAATAACGAAAATATATTTAACTAGCTCAGATACCCGGCTTCGCCCGGAAATTCATTTGAGGCTGAATGGTGATGGTATTTTTTAGCAGGCTTTACATTACACAATATTTTGACATTTACCCGTCCCAGTGATTAGGATTGATACCCGTCGTTGCCGTGGATTTGCTAATAATAGAATTATTTGTTCGATAAGGCTTCAAAGTCTTCGATATTTTTATATTTCCCGTCTCTTATACATGTAAATATGGTGAATTTTTATTTCAGGCCTCCCTTATAACCCCCCTCCCGTTCGAACCTAAAAATTTTAATATAACTTATAAATATGGAAGAATAAATGCTAATTGACATACCGAGTTTTGTTAAGTTCGGTTCAGCCGTTAGTGCCCCTAAAGTTTTAACGTATAACTCATTTATACTTAGGTATACAACAAAAGTGTATATAACAAACATTACTCCAAATAACAAAATAAACAACTTTTGTTATGTTTATATTTGCGGAAAAACCAATAGGAAACGAAATATCGCTATTTTTAATTTCAGGCTTCCTTTATAACCCCCACTCCTGCCCGTCCATAGAAATGTTGGTATGGCTTATTATAATGAAGGCCTCACTGCTAATACACATACCGAGTTTTATTTAGTTCGGTTGAGTCTTTTTTGGCAAATAATATTGTTGACTCCCGCTATAGTTTTTAGCGTATAACGCATTTAAACTTCGGTATACGACAAAAGTGTATATAACAAAAGTTACTCTAAATAACAAAATAAACAACTTTTGTTATGTGCATATGTACCTAAAAACCCATAGAAAACGAAATATCGTTATTTTTAATTTCAGGGTTCCCTTATAACCCCCACTCCTGTTCGTCTCAGAGAAAATTAATATAGCCTAAAGTCTAAGTTGGGTTAGTAGTAATATACATACCAAGTTTCATAAAATTCGGTTCAGCCGTTTGTGCGTGAAAAGGTAACAAACAAACAAACAAACACGAAAGAAACAAAATGCAGTTATGGTGTCTATGACATGTGAAACGAAAAGTTATCGTGAAATTTCGCGAAAAAAATCAATGTACAGACAGAGGTTACAATTTTATATATATATATATATATATATATATATATATATAGATTTTGAATTCACTCCACTATTCCAGGTCCGACTTCAGTCAATAAGAAATGTAATATTTGATGTTGAAACTGAATCAGTTAAATTTCGAGTATGGTATAGATAAAATAATTATTTTCGAATCAAGAATGTCAAATCTTAATTGTTGACGTCACCACTCAATGATTTTGCGATTATAAATAAAGGTCTCTTTAACCCTAGAATGGTAGTGAACGTAAAAATTACGTATGATCTGGTTTGAACTGTTATCAAAGGGCCGTTAACGACCCCACCTCCCCCATCCTTCAGCTATGAGCCCTCCAGACAGTTCGGACTTCACCTCCGCCAAGTGCAGCTAAGTGAACCTTCACACTCATCCAATACTATTTTTTGAAATAAAAATGACACGTAATATTTACGTATCAATACTATTAACCGCAACTTTTTGGCACGTAAAATTTACGTATCGCTACTAATAACCGGGTTTTATGCCATAACTTGGTTAATATTATTCTCAATTTATTTTTATATTCTGATTTATTTTCTCTTAATGTTTTTAACTTTTATTTTTGATATAAAAAGACAAAGATGTATAGAAAGAATATAAATAATAATCTGTTTATAGTTTCGGAAAAATGAAGAAAAAATATTCAATGGATGAAGAAATCAGAAATTTGTTGAAAGAACTCTCCGATGAGTCAGATGGGGAAAATGACAATTATGAAATAGATGGTTATGGATACGACAGCGATGATGATCCGGAGTATTATACAAGTGATGAGGAGGTTGAGCCTTCGGAAATGATTGCAACACAAAGTGGGCTAGATAGTGATGAGTGAGAACATTTTAGAAAACATCAAGGCAATCGAAGAAGTAAAAAAAAAACCTAAAACCTCTCAACCACACAATATTGACAGATCAGTCACAATAAATGTAGAAGGTGGGGTAGTCCTTGGTAAGAATGGATATGAATGGAGCACACAACCTCCGGAACGTGTTTCGAACAAAGCGCCTGAAAGGAATGCCGTGCACATTATTAGATATTAACGTAGATATAAGTTAAAGAAATGTGTATGTTTTAATAAAATAAAAAAATAGTCACAAACACTAACAAATTTTGAATAATTTCACCAATTACCAGTTGCACACGTAAAATTTACATATCAGTACCATTAAGTGGGAAATAATATCAATACCATTCTAGGGTTAAAACAATATTTAGTATTTAAGCTAGCAATGAAGAGGTTCGTAATATAACAGCGTGTTGTTGTTATTTCGGCAAAGTTGGAGTGGGGGTTTACTGAAGGCTGTAAACTGAAAACTCCAAATATCTCGGATAATATTCAGGATAGAGAAAATACTTATATAAAAAGATTTATAGGTCATTTAATTTTCAATAAGATTGGCTCTATACAATTTCTCAATCCGACATTTATTACCGAAGACATTTAAATTTTTCTAAATCCCCACTACCACTTAGCACCAAGTGCAAAGAAGCTAATGAACTTGATCTTTTGTTTTACACAAAACGTTTAAATATCTAGTTTGGCGCCGAAGGAACAACAATTGCGACCGCTGGAGTGTTACAGAACGGACCTCAATTTCGTCATCTACTATGTATGATCCATGGACATTTGTGGAAAGTTTTCGAAAGCCGCGTTATGTGTACGACCTCAATAGCATATTTCCCTTAAGGGAAATATGCTAAAACCATTGGAACAAATGACAAAAAGACTTCACTAGTAATTACGAGTGGACGAATCTCCAAACGAGTGCCGAACAGTAACAGAAACAGCCGAACTAGCTTTCGGCGGACATGATTTGAAGCGTCCGTTACACTTAATAAAAATGCAAATATCTCGGTAAATATTCAAGATAGAGAATAAATGTATATAACAATATTTATAGGAAATGTAATTTGCAATAAGATTGATCTTATAGAATTTTTTGATCCGACGTATAGTAACGGGGATATGTCGAAATTTCTCCCCTGTAAACCCGCCTCCCACTGGTCCGATTTCAGCCGTTAACGAACTTGATCTTCCTTTTTGCAAAAAACGATTAAATACCGACTTGGTGACCACTAAACAAAAATTGCGACTGCTAGAGTGTTAACAGACAAATATATATATAGTTTTGAACGGACCTCATTTTCGTCATCTCCTGGGTAGGATCGATGGACATTTGAAGAAATTTTTCGAAAATCGTGCCATGAGTACGACCTCAATAGCTGATTTCCCTTAAGGGAAATCTGCTAAAAGTCTGTCCATTAGCAAGTGTGATCTTTTGTGTTGACGGAAACGGCTAAATATCGAGTATGGTATAGATCAAATAAGCATTTTCTTTTAACAAAAAAAAAAACCAAACTCTTAATTGTTGACACACGACGTAATTGCTTGTACCTCACAAAGTAAAAGTTCAATGAAAACCATATTTGACATTTACCTTAGAATAAGATGTTCATGAGATAACAGTTTATTGTTAATATGACATGAGAAGGAGTAGGGGTTTGCTGAATGATGGAAACTAAAAAATACAAATATCTTGGTTAATAAGCAAGATAATAAAAAAATTCAACAAGATTCTAAATTATAGGTACAAAACACTACACTTCAATGCTCATAAATAATACTGTAACTGAGCTTTGCGCAGGCAAAACACAAAATATATAATAATAGCCATTTACGACAGGTATATGTAATGTATTAGATTCATTACAACAATGTCGATCAATTAAAACAATTCCGACGTTTATTTGAATAAAATGTATAACATTTTATTTGTTTACGATTAAAACATTAATACCCAGATAAAGCAAAAATTCCAAACAAAACGAAAAAGAAAAAAAAAGCGTCATATTGAAAGGTAGAATGGCTGGCTTCCCTAAGCCCTCGAGAGTATTCTCTTAAAAGGGATTTTCCATATTCCCCCCGAATGCTTTCTAAATAAAAGCACGATTTCCTTTTTCATTTTATATACTTTTTTTTTTTTTATTTCCCTCTTCCTTTGTCGGCTCGATTTTTCTCAATACACCACATACCCCGCGGTTTCCGCTTAGACAATAGAATATGAAGGCGGTTTCGGAGTGTATAAAAATGTGAGATGGGTACATTTCCAAAGGAGAGGGGAAAACCAATATAAGCTGGGATGGTTTCGCGATGCACTCAGCTCTCTGAGACGAATATATTAAGAGCACTATGGAAAATTTTTTTGTTCCAAGATGAAAAAGTCCGTCACGCGGAAGCTGCGTAAACTAAGCATATTTCAGTCGTGCTTGTATAACACTACTAATCCCATCTCACCATTATACGATTTATTTTTTGAATTTCCAAAAATCCTCCCCTCTAAACCCCCTTTCTCTCACTGGTCCGATTTCAGCCGTTAACGAACCTCATCTTTATTTTTACATAAAACGTTTAAATATGGAGTTTGATAACGATCATGCAAAAATTGTGACCACTATATATATATATATATATATATATATATATATATATAACAATTTTTGAACGGACCTCATTTTCATCATCTCCTGGGTAGGATCGATTGGCATTTGAAGAAAATTTTCGAAAACCGCGTCATGAGTACGAATTCAATTGCTGATTTCCCTTAAGGAAAATCTGCTAAAAGAAAAAAATAATACAGAATAAAAAATGTTAACGTAAAAAAGTGTTTTTCTGTAATCGTTGAATAATGGTAACATTACTAAACTGAAATGAGTAAAGAAAGTGAAACATTTTGCAATAGAGTGAAGAAAGTAATCACTTTCTTCACAAGTGAAGAAAGTGAATTGCCTTCTTAATTAGTAATAAGTAGAAATTAAAAAATAATTTGAAGTTGGAAATTAAATGCTTTTAAATGTTTCTTAACATTGTAAGAATTTATTTTAACAAAATATATTGAAATGTGAATGAATTATTGGTGGAAATAATCAATATATTTTAAAATTTAAATATAATAATAATTACCTTCCTTGTTTATAACTGCACTACTTCACAATCATCACTAGTTGTTTTATAACTATGCTTATAACCTTTCACAACCATGCTTATAACCTACCAACAACATACCATAATCTTCACAACATCCTAATTTTGTTCATATTCTGGTTAGATCTGATCATGTATTACACGATTACAGAAAAAAATTAATATTACACCCGTGACGAAAGTAGAATTTACAACTCTCGTGAAATTACCACACTCGCTTCGCTCGTGTGGGTAAACGTTTCACTCGAGTTGTAAAATGATCTACTTTGGTCATTTGTATAATAAATAACTATTCTATGTAAAAATCCGATGAAAAGAATTTCGGATAAATCGGTTAATACTTGGCGTTACCAAAAAAAAATGCAGAGAACGACAATTGTAGACCGAACTATCGTTCAACGAAATTGGTTATAATAACAGTTTTTTATCTGGTCATAAAGTAGTGAAAATATTTGGTATCTTTGTAATTCCTCTCCTCTATACCTCCACTATTCCAGCTCCAATTTCAGACAATTGCAAATATGTGTTGACTGAAATGGTTAACTATCGAGTATGTTTTAATCAAAGAGACATTTCTGAGACAAGAACATACAATCTTAATTAATGGCGCTTTCCATCAAAGATTTCTTGAAAACAATATTTGGTATTTAAGCTTATAATAAAGTGGGTTCATGACATAAGAGCGAAATTGCTTTTTGACATGAGAAGTTTACTGAAAGAAGAGAAAACAAAAAAAAAAAAAGCAAATATCTCGGTTAATATTCAATATACAGAATGTATGTAACAACAATTTTAGACAATTAATTTGATATGCGATTGCCTCTACAAACATTTTCGATCAGTCGCATAAACGACGGAGATATTTCGAACAGTGGCGGCTCGTGTACTAGACAACAATCATCACTAGTTGTTTCATAACTATGCTTATAACCTTTCCACAACCATGCTTATAACCTACCAACAACATGCCACTGTCTTCACAACACGGCACTAAACTTTTGTTCTATTCTGGTTAGATCTGATCATGTATTACTCGATTTTACAGAAACAAAATTAATATTACAACCCGTGACGAAAAGTAGAAATTTACAACTCTCGTGAAATTACCACACTCGCTTCGCTCGTGTGGGTAAACGTTTCACTCGAGTTGTAAAATGATCTACTTTCGTCACTTGTATA
Organism: Riptortus pedestris; assembly: GCA_019009955.1. NCBI lineage: Eukaryota > Metazoa > Arthropoda > Insecta > Hemiptera > Alydidae > Riptortus > Riptortus pedestris. Next base: position 13,991,773 of record CM032228.1, read on the forward strand.
ATAAATAACTATTATTACATTTAACGGAATTTGTATTTATATGGCGTTTTACATCGACCACTTTGAGTGAATAACTATTTCATTTAAAATATCATCTGGTAAAAGTAGTGAAAATGATTGAAGTTGATCTTTGGATTTTAGGAGGGGCCAGGTCTCACATGCATAATACATTTTGCAGGTATTTGACTGAACAACTCTTATGTCTTCACGGTGTCTTTACCGGTGTATAATAACGGTGATATTTGGGATTTCCAAAATTTCCCATTCTAACCCCCCCCCAACGCATGTCTGATTTCAGGCATTAAAATTCTAGTATTATGCAATGTTATTGTTTGGGCGTAAAGCTTTTGGTTTGGCAAAAGAATTAAGAAAAGTATTAGACTGAATGCTGGGAGAGCTTAGACTGAACTAAGTGAAATAAGAGGGATAATAACACAAAGATAAACAACTGTTTGAGTTCTCCAAAGAATAAGCGTATATTGTGTGAACATAAATCTATGCACGAATACCTTTTAGCCAATTTTCCCTTTAGAAAAAAGAACAATAAGCTTAAATTAAACCTTAACTCAGGTGCGTTAAAATATATACATTGATACAATCTAAAGGGAGCTATAGACAAAGTAAATGTGACTTTGTGAAACAAAGAAATGGCGGCTATATAATTATATGTACACATATATATATATATCTATTTGAGGCTGGGGGTACTCATTTAAAGGTTTGCGGGGACAAGTACTTATGATTAGATACTTTGCGGAGGCATGCTTCTTCGTGATGGATGAAGTTTTCTTGATCAATTGCGCTGGAACATGTGCTAGCAGCGTTGGTGAAGCCAAGATGGTGGAGATCAGAAAGGGGAGACACTCTGTATGCTTTCTCTCATGAGGGTGAACTGTATACTGGGACTGCTATAGCAAGGTAACGGCGGAAATCAGTCTGTTTGCAATGGCCTCCTCGATTAGCTTGCCACAGCCTTCATCGTTTGCAGCTGTGTTACGGCGGGACCTCGATATTTAAAATTTTAGGTAGTCGAGAGCGGGAAATTTGAATTAAAATGCCGACTGAACAGTTATTTTATGGCGGGAAACTAAATTGTTGAGACCCTATGAACGAATCGACCAATAACCATCCTATACCGCGCGCCTAATGCAATTATTATTATTATTATTTATTAACGTCCACTTTTTGCAACTAAGGCTAATTGGGACGGGTTATCTACAGTTACCACCTTTTCTAGCCAGGTGGGATTATAGGAACCGAGATATTAATGAATTTCGTCACTAAATAATTTCCTTTGCCCGAGGCAAGAATCGAACTCGCCACTCTAGCATTACCATGTGAGATAAAGGTCAACGCTTTAACTCGCATGGCTAACCTGAGCCCCCCTAATGCAATATTACGACAATTTCAGAAATACAAAAGGATTAAGTCAGAGCATAGTTAACGAAATTGAAAATGAATTTAAATCATCCATACATTGCCCATTTTACTTCATGGGTATTGTATCTGAATGACAGTACAGTTTAATCTACAGGTTACAGAACACTTGTGTTACGTTTTATATAAAACTAATAGTTAATGACTAAGTTAGTCGATGAAATGCCACCAATAGCTGGGAGTGGGGGGGAGGTGGTTAAGATGGGTGGAATTTCGAATATTCTTAATATCTCTGTTATTACTCGTCAGCTGGAAACATTTTATAGAACTAATCTTATTGCAAATAAAATGTACTATAAATATTATCATATACATTTATTTTCAATCTATAATATTAACGGAGATATTTATTAGTTTTCAGCTTTCATTAATCCTCTACTCCAACTCGTATAATCATATTATATCAGAATACGCTGTTATGTCATGAACAACTTCATTGCAAGTTTTTTACCCCATTTTTTTTTCCATACATGTTTACTGTGTGAGATTCATGGAAATACCCAGTGTACTTCTCACAGTATGCACTGATAGCTTCACTGTTATTCTTATTATCAGTCCAATAACTCACTCACGATCACCGAAGTTTACAAAAAACACGGCACTGCACTGATCTTCGCTAAGATAACGGCACCGCACTGCCCTTTACTTAAACACGGCCACTATACTGTTCTTTATATAAAAAGTCCGTCAAGCAGGGGCTGCGTAAACTAAGTAGATTTCCCACGTGTCGTTTTACAATAGAGAAATTTCACGAGACTCGAAGAGTTAAGAAAACGGCCGACCTAGCTTTTGGCGGGAAACTCACTTTCATCCGTTATCCGCCCCGATTTCATAAAATTGCAAATATCTCGGTTAATATGCAAGATAGGGCATAAATATATATTACAATATTTATAGTAAATTTAATTTGCAATAAGATTGATTCTATACACTTTTTCGATCCGATGTATAGTAACGGAAATATTGCACATTTTAGAAAATCCTCCACTCTAAACCCCCCCTCCCACTGGTCCGATTTCAGCCATTAACGAACTTGATCTTTCATTTTACATAAAACGACCAAATATCGAGTTTGGTAACGATCAAACAAAAATTGCGACCGCTAGAGCGGTAAAAGACAAATATATATATATATATATATATATATGTATATATATATATAGATATATATATATGTATATATATAGATATATATATACAGTTTTGAACGGACCTCATTTTCGTCATCTACTAGGTAGGATCGATGGACATTTGAAGAAAAATGTCGAAAATTCCGTCATGAGTACAACCTCAATAGCTGATTTCCCTTAAGGGAAATCTGCTAAAACGGCACAACACAGTTCTTCACATAAAACACTTCACTAAAGCTACACTGAACGAACTGTTGATCACTTGAAGAGAGCTGAGAACAAACAAAACTACACTCGGGGCGGGCTGGGTCGTTTTATAGCTGGTCGGAAAAACATCAAAGCGGAATTGTCTGGACTCTTCTAGATCCGGAGGAGTATTGCCGAGGACGGGCTTGACCATCTTGTCGGCACCTTTGATCTACTTCATACTTCTTAAATATGTGATTAACTCTGTTTAACTTTTCATATACGTAGTTTTCACAACAGTATATATATAGTCTTTTACCGCAATTTTTGTTTACTAGTTACTAAACTGGAAATATAAGTGATTAATATAAAACTAAAGGTCAAGTTCGTTAATGGATGATGTCGGACCAAAGGAAAGGGGGTTCAGAGGGGGAGGGATTGAAAAATCGAAATATCCTTGTTATTATTCGTCGGATAGAAAAATTGATTAAATCCAATCTTATTGTAAATTGTACATTTCCGGACTTGAATAGAAAATATTTATTTCTTCTACATCTATTTCTCTATGTTTAACTGTGTTACACACAAACCATCATATTAGTGAATGGCTGATATCAGTAGTGGGGGGGTTTAGAAGGGGAATTGTGAAAATTCGAAATATCTCCCTTAATATGAGTAGTATCGCAAAATGTTAAAGAACCAATCTTGTTAAGCTATTGGTGCTCTAAAATTCTTGATTTATACATTTTCTGAAACTTTAGTATTAAGCGAATTATTTGCAGTTTATTTTTTTCAGCCTTCAATGCCCCTCCCACAGCCCTTTAATCATCAGTTTTTTTTTTACACAGAAATAGAGAATATGTGATGAAATGAGATCGCATTTGCGTTATAACAGTACGTTGGGAAATGCAGTCTTATTTTTTTAGCAGCCCCTGAGTAACGGACTTTTATCAACTTTGGATTTATATATAAGCCCCCACTTTATCCAGGAGAATAAAGGTTAAATATTTTGTAATCAAAATTTTATTTGCGAATATGTCGACAGCAATAAAGGAAGTAAATTGAAAAGATTGAAAGAAAATTATGAAATGTAGAATTGGAGTTAATCCAAACAGTGACACAATTCAAATAAAATCCACAGGTTCCTGGATAATTGGTGACTGTTTGCTCCGGTCTTACGGGCCGGGGGGAGGCTAATGAAAAATCACCGTTTGTTCTTTATAATTGAATTCCATACATTTAATTATTCAGATCATCTCCTCCCACTGACATAGGTCACTCATTTAAATGGGACAAAAAAAAGTAACATTTGTTTTTTTTTTTTTTTTATTTTTTAGAATGGGGCAATTTATAGATCGAGTTAAAATAGGACTACGGATTTTTTTACTAAGGGAAGTCAGCTATTGAAATCGTACTCATGACGTGATTTTCCAGAAATGTTCATCGATCCTACGTAGGGATGAGAAAAATCTGTTACCGCTCTAGCAGTCGCAATTATTGTTTGATCGGTACCTAACTCGGTGTTTAAACGTTATATATAATACCGGGTGGTAACCTGTAGATAACCCGTCCCAATTAGCCTTAGTTGCAAAAAGTGGATCTTAACAAATTAATATTAATAAATATAATACCGAAGTTTAAAAAGTCCGTCACGCAGGGGCTGCGTAAACTGAGCAGATTTCCACGTGAAGTTATACAATAGAGAAATCTGCATACTAGTGACACAATACCACCGTGATTAGATAATGAGATATCTTTCAGTTAATTAAAATAAATTCCTAACTGAAACGACTTCTGAATTGTAAGAATAATTTATATTTTAATAACTCAAATTTTAGTAGTCCAAGAACTAAAGAAGGGGGGGGGTGGATGAACAGAACGTATTTGCATAAATCTCACAAAGTAACAAAGGTAAGGAAAGGTTTAGAAACGAAGGTAAGGTAAAAGAAGCTTCCATCTGAAGCAAAGACGAAATGGCCGACCTAATCCGAACTATACCCGACCACAGACTTCATAGATATGCAAATATCTCGTTAAAATAAATTCCCAACTGATAGAGAATAAATTGTATACAATAATATTATATTTTTACATTAACTCAAATTTTAGTAGTCCAAAACTAAAGATAGGGGGGGGTGGCATGAACAGTAACGTATTTTTGCAATAAGATCTGTTTCTATACAAGGTTTTTCGATCCGATGCAGGTAACGGAGATAGAAGCCTTGAAATTTTCGAAAATGGCCGACCTAATCCGAACTATAACCCCCCCTACCCTCTGGTTAATGACTTCAAGATTAACGAATAAATGATAACAATATTATAGTAAAGTCTTTTTACAAAAAACGATATTCTAAATATCGAGTTTGCGTAAGACGATCTAATATACAATTGCGATCCGATGCTAGAGCGTTAACAGACATATATTGATATATATATATATATAAAAATATATAAATATAAATATATATACAAAAAATATATATATATCGAGTTTTTGAACGGACCTCAAAATTGCGTCATCTCCTGGGTAAGAGATCGATGGACATATATGAAGAAATATTTTATCGTAACTCGCGTCATTTTCGTTACTCCTTGGGTATGACCTCAATAGCTGATTTCACTGAAGGGAAATAATCTAAAAGAAACACATTACTATTCATTGGTTACCCGGCCATGTGGGCATATCTCAATGTAAAATAGTTGACAAAGCAGCCAAACAATCAACCGAACTTGAACAATAGATTTTTTGGACGCACGTCACCAAGACGCTTTCTCTGAAATACTAAAACTCATAATTAATGTTTGGAATAATTTATGATATAAATCTGACAATAAACTAAGAGAAATCAAATCGTACAAGCTAAACTGAACTTGGAGTAATAGAAACTTTTGAAGAGAAGAAATAATGGTTCCAGAGCCTACGCACAGGACACACTAGACTAACACATTCATATCTACTGAGCAGACAAGATGAACCTATATGTCGCTACTGCAGTAGGCCGCTGACTGTAAAACACATCCTAACTGACTGCACACAAGTAATAACGTAGCCATGGCACAGACATTTATGCCAACTACTAGCCGCTAGTAGCCAATTTATAGATCATGTTTTGGGGTATTCAAGGTATAATTGATTATTTATTGAAATGTAAAAGCTATTAAATTGGCACTGGTGTAGGTCTGTTACCTCTCTGGAGGTAGCAATTTTTGTCTTATCGTTACCTAACTCGATATTTAAACGTTTTATGTGAGACTAAAGATTAAGTTCGTTAATGGATGAAATCCGACAAGTAGAAGGGCGAGTTCAGATGGGGGAATTTTGAAAATTCAAAATATCATCGTTATAATTCTTCGGATCGAAAAATTGTGAAGAAACAATCTTGCAAATGTAATAATCTATAAATGTTGCTATGTACATTTTTCCCCTATATTGAATATTACCCAATCTATTTCCATATTTTGTTTTCTGTCTCAATTAATCCCCACTCTTACTCATGTCACATTAAAAATACGCTGTTATATAGTAGATATTTGAAGGCTAAATACCAAATATTGTTTTCATTGAAATTTTATTTTTTGAGATTAATGCAAGTATGTGACGCAAGTGGGAAATCTGCTTAGTTAACACAGCCGCTGCATGGGGGACTTCTTTTCTTTTGTTGTAAATTTTCTAACATTTTAGATTTGATTTCTGGAAATATTTATTTTGTTCATTTGTAATATTTGATTCTGTAGATTTATAATATTCACATAGTTCTTTATATCTATATTTGTTTGTATATTACTTTTGTTTAAAGATGAATCGCCAATGTAATGGCATCTCAAGTAAATAAATAAATATTAGTACTGCATGTTTTAGAACGGAATGACCAATTCGAAGTCTTGTAACAAATACTTGATCACTTCGTGGTAAAGTAATATTTCTTCACTATTACCTTCGTTATGACTGAATTACTACATGACTGTAGCCCGTACGTAGACCGCGTATTACAATACTTGAAACAAAACAACATTTTCAAAAAATTATAATGTAGGGCAATACTGAAAATATTTGCAGAAATGAGCATACTTACTTAAATATAATAATTATATGTTATAGGTTTAATATGTTATATGTGTTGAATATGTTATATATTAAATATGTTATGTGTTAAATATGTTGCAGGTGATTTGTTAAATATGTTATAGGTTATATGTTGATTATGTTATATGTTAAATATGTTATAGGTTATATGTTAAATAGGTTATATGTTAAATATGTTATAGGTTATATGTTAAATAGGTTATATGTTAAATAGGTTATATGTTAAATAGGTTATATGTTATAGGTTATATGTTAAATAGGTTATATGTTAAATATGTTATAGGTTATATGTTAAATAGGTTATATGTTAAATAGGTTATATGTTAAATATGTTATAGGTTATATGTTAAATAGGTTATATGTTAAATATGTTATATATTAATTATTATGCTGTATATTAAATAACTGATTCGTCGCTAAATCGCCCCTGTTGCGAAATGCGATTATTATATGAATAAATAAAAAATTACCTTCGTTATTAGTGACTTCCTTAGAGGGAATTTCACCAGAATGAAACAGTGCCTGGCTGATTATTGCTTCTGTTCTACTTTGTAGGGTTTTCTGTATTTTGCTGTCTGTAAGAGCTCTTGGATGATATATTATATAATTTGCCATATAATATTCTGGAGAGGGCGTTGGGTGTGAACAGAGCTGGTACTCAGTGAAATATTCGCAAAATATAGACCATTGGAAAGAAGCCAAAAGCCCTTTTGTACCTTCCTCCAGGGCTTTTGTGTTTGTTTAGCCGTTTGCTCCCGTGAGAAGTCCGATATTTTTTTTTTATTTCTTGTCCCCGCTTTCTCCTTGCCAAATCCCTTTTGTAACTTTCGTGTTTCACAATGCGAAACACATTTCATGCGGAAGTGCTTACTTGTTATAAATGTAAATGATTGCTTTCGCTCTGTCTCATACATCCATCGGCTTACAGGGGAGTGACCATGAAATGAAGCCTTAAGGCAGGAGTGGCCACAAAAGTCCTGAGTTTTCGCCACACAAATTAGATGTATGTTTAATCAATTGACTATTTGTTGAGTTCGCAAATAAAGTCTTTGCTCTTAATACCTGGCTCACCACAAAATAAAAAGTCCATCACGCAGGGGCTCCGTAAACTTAGCAGAATTCCAATGTGCTGGTATATTCGCTTGTGATCTCATCTCACCACATATTCCATCTTTCTATGTAAAAAGAACCTACGAGAAGGAGGCCGGAAGGGGAGGGGGTTGTCACTGAAGAATGAAACCAAAAAGCAAGCATAAGTCGCTTAGTATTTGAGTTACGAATTTATGTATACAACAACAATTTTAGATCATCAATAGTTTTACAAGATTGGTTCTATAACATTTCACGATCCAACTGATATTAGCGAAGGCGTATTTTGAATGTTCGAATTCCCCCACCCTCTGGACCCAAAGTATTCCATTCCCTATTTCTGCAAAGAACAAATATGATCACCATTAGTTTAGTATGAAATTTAAATGAAACATTTTGGAAACAACTACATAAAATCTTTATTGATGTGCCCTTTATAATAAAGGCCTCTTGAAAACAATATTTGGCATTTAAGCTTAGACTAAAGTAGCTCATGATAGAACAGCACATGAGCAGGAGTGGAGATTCACTGATGGCTGAAAACCAACATTTAATTAGCAACTTTAGCAGATTTCTCTTAAGGGACATCAGCTGTTGAGGTCGTGCTCATGACGGGATTTTCGAAACATCTCTTCAAATGTCCATCGATCCTACCTAGTAGATCCGAAAATAAGGTTGGCACTGTTATGTAATAAACAACTTTATTTGAAGCTTTAATAGGAAATATTATTTTCAAGAGACTTTTATTTTACGAGATACATGCAGATGTGTTCTGGTGACCCCCCCCCCCCGTCTTAAGTTCTTGGACTACTAAAATTTGATTGATTGAGATCAAAATTATTCTGATTCATTATAAATTACTATATTAGATATAGTAAATTTAGATAACATTAATATTTTATATTCTGATATATTTCAGTAATGGGTTTTTTCATTCCGCTGAGATGTAGGCAGGTCTGAGGTTATTAAAATGACTGAAAGATTTCTTATTACCATTTATAACTTAATATTCACGGTGCTGCTGTGTTACCAGTATGTAGATTTATCTATTGTTAAACTTCACGAGAGAAATCTGCTTAGTATTTGCAGCCCTTGCGTGACGGACTTTTTGCAAATTTATTCCTTTACACATTAAGCGTTTTTTGTTATTTTTTAACCATTTGTAGAAATTGGTAAATTTTAAAGTAAGATAAAAAAAATCATGGAAATTGTTTAAAATGCATTAATTGCAGTTAAATAAACAAAGTCCGTCACGCAGAGGCTGCGTAAACTAAGCAGATTTCCCACGTGAAGTTATAAAATAGAGATATTTCCATACGAGAGCCGAACAGTTACGGCAAAGGGCAGAACTAGCTTTTGGCGGGAAACTAGTCATCCGTTATCGGCCCACAATTAATAAAAATGCAAATATCTCGGTTAATATTCAAGATAGAGAATAAATGTATATAACAATATTTATAGAAAATTTAATTTGCAATAAGATTGGTTGTATACAATTTTTGATCCGATGCATAATAACGGAGTTATTTTGAATTTTCGAAAATCCCAACCTCTAAACCCCCCTCCCTCTGGTCCGATTTCAGCCATTAACGAACTTGATCTGTCATTTTACATAAAACGGTTAAATATCGAGTTTCGTAACGATCAAACAAAAATTGCGACCGCTAGAGCGTTAACAGACAAATATATATATATATATATATATATATATATATATATATATATATATTATATATAAATGTAACCTTCTGTCTGTACATTGATTATTTTCGCGAAAATTTCACGATAACTTTTCGTTTCAACTGTCATAGAAACCATAACTGCATTTTGTTTCTTTCGTGTATGTTTGTTTGTTTGTTTGTTACCTTTTCACGCATAAAGGGCTGAAACCGAATTTTATGACACTTTGGTATGTATTATTACTACTAACCCAACTTAGACTTTAGGCTATATTAATTTTCTATGAGACGAACAGGAGTGGGGGTTATAAGGGACGCCCGAAATTAAAAATAGCGATATTTGCGTTTTCTATTGGTTTTTCACCAAATATGCACATAACAAAAGTTGTTTACTTTGAGTATTTAGAGTAATCTTTTGTTATATACACTTTTGTAGTATATCGAAGTTGAAAATGCGTTATACGCTAAAAAAATTTATAGCGGACGGTCAACAATATTATTTGCCAAAAAAGACTCAACCGAACTAAATAAAACGCGGTATGTGTATTATCAGTGAGGCCTTCATTATAATAAAGCCATACCAACATTTCTATGAACGGGCAGAGTGTGGGGGTTATAAGGAGAAGCCTGAAATTAAAAATAATGATATTTCGTTTCCTATTGGTTTTTTCGCAAATATAAACATTACAAAAGTTGTTTATTTTGTTATTTGGTAATGTAACTTTTGTTATATACACCTTATTGTTCTTTATACCCTAAGTATAAATGAGTTATACGTTAAAAACTTTAGCGGGCACTAACGGCAGAACCGAACTTAACAAAACTTGGAATGTCAATTAGCATTAATTCTTTCCCTGATTATAAGTTATATTAAAATTTTTAGGTTCGAACGGGTGGGGGTTATAAGGGAGGCCTGAAATAAAAAATTCACCATATTTACATGTATAAGAGGACGGGAAATATAAAAATATCGAAGACTGTTGAAGAATTATCGGAACAAATAAAATTCTATTATCTAGCAAATCACCGGCAACGACGGGTATCAATCATAAAACACTGGGACGGGTAAATGTTAATTTATTGTGCAATGTAAAGCCAGCCTAAAAAATATCATCACCATTCAGCGTCACAAATGCATTCCCGGGCGGCGAAGCCGGTATATATATATATATAGTTTTGAACGGACCTCATTTTCGTCATCTCCTGGGTAGGATCGATGGACATTTGAAGACATTTTTCGAAAATCACGTCATGAGTACGACCTCAATAGCTGATTTCCCTTAATGTAAATCTGCTAAAACCGGATTCTCACTTAAAATAAGAGGATTTTTTGCTTTTATTTATTAATTTATGTAATATTGTCATTCCAACTCACGAGTTTAAGAAAGGATTTAAATTTATTTTTTTCAGCATATATATAAAATCTTGTTTCTTTCCTCAGATATTTTATTCTCTAAGGATTTTAAAAAGGCAAAAGGAGATAGAGGAACAGATATTATGATTACTGAGACGAAGGGCATTATTATTGCGGATTTTCTTGGGGGGGGGGGGGGGAGAGACCTGCAGTTTTTGGGCGCGTTATTAAAATTCCTGAGCCGCTTTGATGTCGGTTTACTTGGAATCCCTTTGAGGACGCCGCTTAGGAGTAACTAGGCCCTGAGGCGACAGATTGCGCTAGTGTCGTGGGGTGGTGGGGGGAGGTATCCTGTTTCTAGTGATAAGGACCATATTGCCGTCAGCCCTTGACGATAAAACGGAATTTCACTGACATAATAGAACCTACCAAGTTTAATCGTAAAGCCCTATCGGGTACTCGCGGTGGGAAGACTTTATGTCATTTATAGTCGTACATTTCGATTTTATGAACATTATAAAAGTCTACGACTTATAATAGGCTTTATTTCGGGCAGTGGACTGCATGATATCGTCGCTGTTTTTATTTTAGGTCATTTCCCATGAGGGAAACTTGAGTATTGAGGTTATACATAAATTTTAAAAAGATTTCTTCAAGTTTCCATCGAACTTACCTAGTAGATGACGAAAATGAGGTCCGTTCAAATTTATATTAGCGGTTTCCCTTAAGGGGAGGAGTGAAGAAAGTGAATTGCCTTCTTAATTAGTAATAAGTAGAAATTAAAAAATAATTTGAAGTTGGAAATTAAATGCTTTTAAATGTTTCTTAACATTGTAAGAATTTATTTTAACAAAATAAATTGAAATGTGAATGAATTATTGGTGGAAATAATCGATATATTTTAAAATTTAAATATAATTAATTAATTAGCTCTAGCGGTCGCAATTTTTGTTTGATCGTTACCAAACTCGATATTTAGTCGTTTTATGTAAAAAAGAAAGATCAAGTTCGTTAACGGCTGAAATCGGACCAGTGGGAGGTGGGGTTTAGAGGGGAGGATTTTCGAAAATTCGAAATATCTCCGTTACTATACGTCGGATCAAAAAATTGTACAAAATCAATCGCATTGCAAATTAAATTTACTATAAATATTGTTATATACATATATTCCCTATCTTGAATATTAACCGAAATATTTGCATTTTTATTAAATTCGGGCCGATAACGGATTTTTTAATTTCCCGCCAGAAACTAGTTCGGCCCTTTGCCGTAACTGTTCGGCAATTCGGATTTCTCTATTGTATAACTTCACGTGGGAAATCTGCTTAGTTTACGCAGCCCCTGCGTGACGTACTTTTTAGATAAGGTATTGCCATACTTTTTTAGATAAGGTATTGTCTTTCTTTTTTAGATAAGGTATTGCCATACTTTTTTAGATAAGGTATTGCCATACTTTTTTAGATAAGGTATTGCCATACTTTTTTAGATAAGGTATTGTCTTTCTTTTTTAGATAAGGTATTGCCATGCTTTTTTAGATAAGGTATTGCCATACTTTTTTAGATAAGGTATTGCCATACTTTTTTAGATAAGGTATTGCCATACTTTTTTAGATAAGGTATTGCCATACTATTTTAGATAAGGTATTGTCTTTCTTTTTTAGATAAGGTATTGCCATACTTTTTTAGATAAGGTATTGTCTTTCTTTTTTAGATAAGGTATTGTCTTTCTTTTTTAGATAAGGTATTGCCATACTTTTTTAGATAAGGTATTGTCTTTCTTTTTTAGATAAGGTATTGCCATGCTTTTTTAGATAAGGTATTGCCATACTTTTTTAGATAAGGTATTGCCATACTTTTTTAGATAAGGTATTGCCATACTTTTTTAGATAAGGTATTGTCTTTCTTTTTTAGATAAGGTATTGCCATACTTTTTTAGATAAGGTATTGCCATACTTTTTTAGATAAGGTATTGTCTTTCTTTTTTAGATAAGGTATTGCCATGCTTTGTTAGATAAGGTATTGCCATACTTTTTTAGATAAGGTATTGTCTTTCTTTTTAGATAAGGTATTGCATACCTTTTTAGATAAGGTATTGCCAATACCTTTTTAGATAAGGTATTGCCATAATTTTTTAGATAAGGAATTGACATACTTTATTATAAAATGTAATGCCATAATTTTTTAGATAAGGTATTGCCATACTTTTTTAGATAAGGTATTGCCATACTTTTTTAGATAAGGTATTGCCATACTTTTTTAGATAAGGTATTGTCTTTCTTTTTTAGATAAGGTATTGCCATACTTTTTTAGATAAGGTATTGCCATACTTTTTTAGATAAGGTATTGCCATACTTTTTTAGATAAGGTATTGCCATTTTTTTCTATAACTCCAATATAAGTAAAGTTATTTGTAAATCTCCACACTGCTATTTTACAATTCGACACCACATACCCCATTTTTTGGTCGAAATTCTATATCTGTATGTATGTATAAATTAGTACTTAGAATTGTATGTAAAACTTAATTGTTTTTAATATATCGCTTCATGTGTACAACCATTCCCTGAATGGAAACTCGTGGTAATTATGAATGGATATATATTTAGGAGGTTCATCTCAGCTGCAAAGCTAATGTCATTCAGACATCAGATGAGGCGGAAGTGAGAATGTCAGTAGTATGGCATAGTTGAGCTGTCGGCAAGTCAAGTTTCCTCAAAGCCTGTTTTGCTTTGAGCAAGCTTCCAGAATAACTTCACAGGATTCAACGGATCAAACTTAAACTTCACAACATTTGCTCTAAGCGACTACTCCTCCGAAGAATATAATTCCTAGAGCAGCTACTTAAGAGCAAAGTTTTACATTAAGGGGAGGTTAGTTATTCAGTTTCTAAGAAAAATTACTATTTCCGATATTGTCAGGTATAGTTCTTTAAAATTAAGCAGAAAAAGTATATATCATAAACATTTTACATTTAAGCCCAGTTTCATAGAGATTATCCATTTTAGCAGATTTCCCTTAATGTAAATCAGCTATTGAGGTTGTACTTATGACGCCATTTTCGACATTTATCTTCAAATGTCCATCGATCCTACCTAGTAGATTGACGAAAATGAAGTGCGTTCAAAACTATATATATATATATATATATATATATATATATATATATATATATATATAGAGTGAGAGAGAGAGAGAGATTTGTCTGTTACCACTCTCTAGTAGTCGCAATTTTTATTTGATCGTTACCAAACTCGATATTTAGTCGTTTTATTTAACCCTAGAATGGTAGTGAACGTAAAAATTACGTATGATCTGGTTTGAACTGTTATCAAATTGCCGTTAACGACCCCACCACCCCCACCCCTCAGCTATGAGCCCTCCAGACAGTTCGGACTTGACCTCCGCCAAGTGCAGCTAAGTGAACCTTCCCACTCGTCCAATACTATTTATTGAAATAAAAATGACACGCAATATTTACGTATCAATACTATTAACCGCAACTTTTTGGCACGTAAAATTTACGTATCACTACTAATAACCGGTTTTTATGCTATAACTTAGTTAATATTATTCTCAATTTATTTTCTTCCAATTTAAATTTATATTCTAATTTATTTTCTTTTAATGGTTTTAACTTTTATTTTTGAATATAAAAAAGACAAAGATGTATAGAGAGAATAGAAATAATAATAATCTGTTTATAGTCTCTGAAAAATGGAGAAAAAATATTCAACGAACGAAGAAATTTGTTGAAAGAACTCCCCGATGGGGAAAATGACAACTATGAAATAGATGGGTATGGATAATCCGATGATGATCCGGAGTATTCTCCAAGTGATGAGGAGGTTGAGCCTTCGGAAATGATTGCAACACAGAGTGGGCTAGATAGCGATGAGAGTCAGCAAATTTTAGAAAACATCAAGGCAATCGTAGTAAGAGAAGAAATACAGAGGCAAAAAAAACCTAAAACCTCTCAACCACACAATAATGACAGATCAGTTACAATAAATGTAGAAGGTGGGGTAGCCCTTGGTATTAATGGAGCACACAACCTCCGGAACGTGTTTCGAACAAAGCGCCTGAAAGGAATGCCGTGCACATTATTAGATATTAACGTAGATATAAGTTAATGAAAAGTGTATCTTTTAATAAAATAAAAAAATAGTACCAAACATTAACAAATTTTGAATAATTTCATCAATTATCAGTTGCACATGTAAAATTTACGTATCAATACCATTAAGTGGGAAATAATATCACTACCGTTCTAGGGTTAAAAAGAAAGATCAAGTTCGTTAATGGCTGAAATCGGACTAGAGAGAGAGGGGGGTAGGTTGGGAGAATTTTGAAAATTCAAAATATCTCTGTTATTATAGGTCGGATCGAAAAAGTGTATGAAATAAATCTTGATGGGAATTAAACGTACTATAAATATCGCACATTTATTCCCTGTCTTGAATATTAACCGAGATATTTGCATTTTACAGTTTTCAGCCTTTAGCAAACGCCCACGTCTACTCGTGTCATATACTCGTAAACAATACTCTGTTATATAATAACAACATTACTTGAAACTTAAATAAAAAATATTGATTTCCAGAGACATTTATTATACGAGTTACATGCAAATATGTTCTTGTACTTCTATTTGGGCTACAAAAATTTGATTGATTGAGATAAAAATTATTCTGATTCAGAATAAGTACTTATACTTATACTTGAGTGAGTAGTTTTCAATAAAATGAATATGCTATATTCTGATATATTCC
>CM032228.1:14012500-14022500 GCA_019009955.1 Riptortus pedestris
TTCTTGCCCAACATGTTTTACATAAAGTCTTCTAAATTCATTCTCACTCCTCTGTATGTGCGAGATAAGTAAAAAAGGCTTATATAGGCTTTTATTTCTGTGAAGTACGTCACTTTGGCATCCCTCTGCCTAGAAAATTCTGACTCAACGATTTTTATAAATTCGTTTGTGCAATGCAAAATACTACTAATAATCGCCTTATCAAAGAGCCAGAACCAGCAGTCAAGTTCATTAGTAACCTCCTTTGCCGCACCCTTTTCACTCCTGGAAAGTGTGTCAATAGATTTTGTTTTCCAATTGTACACAAAGGAAAAGGGGTTTTCCTCCACTCATAACGGTCAACAATCTTTCTGTTCACACTTCTCAATGTAACATATTTTTCGTGTGACTGCTCATTCTCCCCATCACTTTCCGATTCCACGTCACTTTGTTCAGTCTCTGAGTCTATACCCCGTTCTTCCAAGCCGTCATCAAATTCCGAATCTGTTTCGTTCTGTATGTTATCGTTTTCTTCTAAAGGTTCCACTAATGGGTGGTGAAGTCTAACAATATCATTTTGATTACCCAAGTCAAAAAATACGTTTTTCCTGGTCCATTTTTTCTGAAAAATGTTTTAAAAATGCATTGTTAGTCGCGGTCACCTCAGAGGTGAATTCCCTATTTTGTAGGTATTTTTAACTATTCAAGAACAATCAGGGCACTACAAACGTCAAATGATGAATATGTCTAAGGTAAATAGATTAAATATAGAAATAAAAGAAATTGAAAAACTTACAACTTTGGTCGCGGTGCACCTGTGGGGTGATTTTAAACAAGGAACGCACTGTGTACAAACTTCGAAGGTCAAACCTATACTGTTTTGAGGAGGAAGGGAAGCTAGAAGCATTGCTGGAGGCGGAAGTCGTTAGGTTTATTCAATCGGAAGTTATTAGAAAAACACCTCAAAGATGCACCTGTCAGGACGCCGCGACTAACGGAGGGGAGGGTTAAAGATGATTAATATAAAATAATTTTAAATATAGCCATGAAACAGAAGATCAAGAACAGTACAATTAATATAAATATTCAAAAATCAGGAATTATCATTTTTTTTTTGACATACGAGGTTGCTGATCAACACTGACAACATTTAGTTGTTCACTGATCTTAGTTTCTTCTTCTTCTGGGTAGGATTCAAAAATATATGAAGAAACACGTTTCAAAATTCGTGTCATAAGTACAACCTCGATAGCTGATTTACCTTAAGGGAAAAAATGATAAAATGTATCTCACTTACAATTGAAGGGTTGCTAGTAAAAACCTCACTAGTCAAAACAACACTTTTTTGGTAAATTCAGAAAAAAAAACTGTTTATCTTCGTTCCACGAGGGAGTAAAATTTTGATATTTTTTTTTAATAAATTCCTTGGGGATGTTATTTATACTAATTTACAGATGTTCAAATATTTCAATGGGTAAGAAGAATATTCTGGACTAATGGGGTTTTTGGTGGAATTCAACAAAAACCTATAAGTCATATATCATATAGATAACATGAACGGGAAGACGAAATAGTATTTGGCATATTGAGTTACTTGTTTATTTAATTTAATAATTGTAACAAGAAAAAATTAAGAAAAAATATGAAACTAAATGTTGAATAACTTGTAAAATAACCTTGGAGAAATCGATATTTGCATTCATCACTATTGTCATCGTTGTCAGTTTGGTAGTCGAGACAAGAGGAGTCGGCTGCTGCAACAAGGGGCCAACAGTCTCGTGTACAACTCCTTGCTGCAGCATGTTGCAGCTAGTCAGCAAGTTGGAGAACGGTCCTTAGTCGGCTGCTGCAACAAGGGGCCAACAGTCTCGTGTACAACTCCTTGCTGCAACATGTTGCAGCTAGTCAGCAAGTTGGAGAACGGTCCTTAGTCGGCTGCTGCAACAAGGGGCCAACAGTCTCGTGTGCAACTCCTTGCTGCAGCATGGCCCAGCTAGTCAGCAAGTTGGAGAACGGCCTTAGTCGGCTGCTGCAACAAGGGGCCAACAGTCTCGTGTGCAACTCCTTGCTGCAGCATGTTGCAGCTAGTCAGCAAGTTGGAGAACGGCCTTAGTCGGCTGCTGCAACAAGGGGCCAACAGTCTCGTGTGCAACTCCTTGCTGCAGCATGGCCCAGCTAGTCAGCAAGTTGGAGAACGGCCTTAGTCGGCTGCTGCAACAAGGGGCCAACAGTCTCGTGTGCAACTCCTTGCTGCAGCATGGCCCAGCTAGTCAGCAAGTTGGAGAACGGCCTTAGTCGGCTGCTGCAACAAGGGGCCAACAGTCTCGTGTGCAACTCCTTGCTGCAGCATGGCCCAGCTAGTCAGCAAGTTGGAGAACGGCCTTAGTCGGCTGCTGCAATAAGGGGCCAACAGTCTCGTGTAAACTCCTTGCTGCAGCATGGCCCAGCTAGTCAGCAAGTTGGAGAACGGCCTTAGTCGGCAGCTGCAACAAGGGGCCAACAGTCTCGTGTGCAACTCCTTGCTGCAGCATGGCCCAGCTAGTCAGCAAGTTGGAGAACGGCCTTGTCGGCAGCTGCAACAAGGGGCCAACAGTCTCGTGTGCAACTCCTTGCTGCAGCATGGCCCAGCTAGTCAGCAAGTTGGAGAACGACCTTGTCGGCAGCTGCAACAAGGGGCCAACAGTCTCGTGTGCAACTCCTTGCTGCAGCATGGCCCAGCTAGTCAGCAAGTTGGAGAACGGCCTTAGTTGAAGCGTTCTTGACTAGTGAGGTTTTTGCCGAATCGCCGTATTTTTAACTCCCGAAACAGTGAAACACCGAAAGGTATTTTTGACAATTTCGATTATGTCAGTATAAGAGTAATACTCTACACTACATAATGACACCTCAAACTCATTTCCAGTTTTTTCTGACTAGTGGGGTTTATTCTATCAACCCTTCAATTGAATTTTAAAACATTTTATTTTTATATATGGCAATTAAGGTTTGTAGTACATTTTCATTGGGAGATTGCGGTGGGGTAGGTCAGCCATGGAATAACTGCTGTTAAAAAATTTGTTTTCCATTCCTAGACTGTGTGCTAGGCCGCAGAAGGGGCCTTGTGGATAATTGCCTTTCTATCGAGGGTCGATGAGAGAAAATGGCAAGAATGGGAGCAGAAAGCCGCCTTTCACTCTCCTAATCACCGACTTGAGGAAGGAATCTTTTAGCCGAAACAAAGCCCCAAAATGGCTTTGAAGCAGTTGATGGAAATGGGCAACCACTGCACCTCCAGGAGTGGGCCAGAAATAGATTCAGAAATCTACTGGTCCAAAAATATTTCCTTAGCTGTTAACTTAAATTAATAACTGGAAAACTCCGTGAACACAGTAACTCAGGAAATTATTGGGTGGGTATCAGAGTATTGTGTTAACGTATTTCCTGTGAAATATTGGAATTGCTTTCTACTCATACTTTGTTATTTAAAGTAACTTTTGTAATAATCATTTTTGTCGTACTAAAGTGGAAGCCAACAATTTTTTGGGCACTAACGATTGAACCGAAATTAACAAAACTCGGGATGTGAATTAGCATTAATTCTTCTTTGATTTTAAGCTATATTAAAATTTGTAGGTCCAAACGGGAGTGGGGGTTATGAGGAAGGCCTGAAATAAAAACTCGCAATATTTCATTGTCTATTTGTTTTTCGATTAACGTGCTCATAACAAACGTTGTTTACTTTGTTATTTAGAGTTAATTTTGTTTTATACATTTTTTTCGGGAACAATGCTTGAAGCAAGTAATTCGCTTAGTAATATTGATATGTTCAACAATTCTATACAATATCAACTACCAGGTACCTCACCTGGAATAATAAATTCAAATCTATGTTAATATTTTGTCCTTAATAATTCATATCTATGCTTAATGCACAGGAGACGGGAAATGTGACAATATGGAGGACAGTGAAGTCTTTTCCTTGAATTTTATTATTAACAAATCCACGGCAACAACGGGTATAGACCTTAAATACTGGGGCGGATAAATGTCAAAATGTTGTGCAAAGCAAAGCCTTGCTAATAAAATACCTTCACCATTCAGTCTAAAACGAATTCCCGGGCGAAGCCGGGTACCTGAGCTAGTATATATATATATATAAATTTCATACTTCATGCCATACTAATATTCTCTGAGACGAAAAGAAGTGGTGGATATAAGGGAGACCCGAAATTAAAATTAGCGATATTTTGTTTCCTATTGGTTTTTCGGCAAATATGCACATAAAACCATAGTTGTTTATTATTTATGGTTATTTAGAGTAACTTTTGTTATATACACTTTTGTCGTATACCGAAGTATAAACAAGATATACTCTAAAAACTAAAGCGTGAGTCAACATTTTTAAAGGGCATAAAAGGCAATACCTAACTCAATGAATTTGTGTAAACTCAACAAATTTGTCACCTGCCCGTATGTTAAACATGTGACGATATTAGGGGAACATTCTGCAGTATGTAAAGGCTTAAGATATAATATGGATTTAGAGATACAACCGCTTAAAGTAAAAATCACAAGAGAGTCTTACTAGGGCTAAAAGCACATAAATGCATCCATCACAAAAGGACTGCCACTCTACGCCGATTTACACATTTCTATTCTCTAACTCACCCTAAGTAAGATTCTTGTATAAACAAAGCGAAATATTGGAATTGAATTGAAATGTTTACTGACATAAAAGGATCATCTAAAACTCGAGTTAACTGAAGACTGAGAATGCAAAATGGCAAACAATTCTATTAATAATCCTTCAAGTTACTCAAGAGAAAAATCGATAGAACAACTCATATAGGACACATTAACGAATTTGATCTTTAATTTAATAATTCAATTATCATCTACGATTGCCATGGAGCTCAACTCATGTTAAATGTTTTGAAGATGGTGAATTGTGGCTGAAACGCTTTTAAGATTTTCAAGGATATTGTCTACTTAGGAGAAGATTCTCCGAGAGATGGGGAAAAGAATGGGAGGCGGGAGAATAGGGTGGGCGCCCCAGGGAGGGTGTGAATTTAACTTTGATGGTTAAGTCATGGTATTTTATTATTTTCTCGGCGAAAGACATGTTATCATGTTATCATTTGGGACAGCGATATTAATTACGTCAGATACAATTACGTCTCTCTCTCTCTCTCTCTCTCTCTCTCTCTCTCTCTCTCTCTCTCTCTCTCTCTCTCTCTCTCTCTCTCTCTCTCTCTCTCTCTCTCTATATATATATATATATATATATATATATATATATATATATATACAAGATATACTCTAAAAACTAAAGCGTGAGTCAACATTTTTAAAGGGCATAAAAGGCAATACCTAACTCAATGAAACTTTGTATGTGGGTTAGTGTTGATGCTTACTTCATTATAAGCTACATTAACATTTGTGGGGACGAGGAGTGGGGGTTATAGGGGAAGCCTGAAATGGAAAAACCCGATATTTCGCTTTCTATTAGATTTCCGGCAAACTTGCAACCTATAACAAGAGGTGTTTATTTTGTTATTTAGAATACCTTTTGTTATATACACTTTTCTCGTGCAGGCAAGTATAAATTACTAGAAAATTCGAAGTTTTTTATGTTTTGAAGAAATAATTTTATTAAAGCAATGTTGATAACACTCAAGCAGGAGAGGAACTTATCGGGAGGCTAACACAGTAAATTGTGTTTACTTATTTCCTGTGGAATATTGTATTTGATTTCTACTCACATTTACTATTATGGATATAAGTAGCTCGGATTAGTTTATGTATGAATATTATAGATTATATTTAATTATAATAAATGGTATCCATGATTATGATTTTAATTACTTGCGTCGCGTTAAACTTGGGATTGATTAAGAACTAATTTTCATTTATTCTTCAAAATTGAAATTTCTATTCTATAAGTCCCCTAGCTAACTTACAGCCCAGACGGGAAGTGAAGTTGTACACATTGAAGCCTCGCAAAATGAAATACCATCATCATTGAGTCTCTAATGATGTCTTTTGAAGACGTGTACCTTAGCTAGTATATGCATATATTCACCAGATATTTGCTGTAAATAACTATTTGTTTTTGGTTCGTGTCCCATCAGTGCCACTGTGTGTTCATTATCATAAGTTTTAACATTTATGTCAGATTTTTTTGTATGTATATTAACTTTTACCATTATTTGTAATAGCCCATGCATCATACCGCTGTTTACGTTTTCTAGTTTAAAGGTGCATGACCAACAGACGTAAATGTTAATGTGCCTCTCTTAATATCGCTTTGCCTTTCTGCCAGCATATCCATTTCAAATATGCGCTTGTATCCTTTATTCTTTAATCATATAATAATCGCATTTCGCAACAGGAGCGATTTAGCGATGAATGAGTTATTTAATATACAGCATAATAATTAACATATGACATATTTAACATATAACCGATTTAACATATAACCTATAACATATTTAACATATAACCTATAACATATTTAACATATAACCTGCAACATATTTAACATATAACATATTCAACATATAACCTATAACATATTTAACATATAACATATTTAATAAATTTAACGTAGGTATGCTCATTAACTGCAACATATTTTCCAGTATTGCCCTATTACATTATAATTTTTTGAAAATGTTGTTTTGTTTCTAGTATTGTAATACGCGGTCTATGTACGGGCTACAGTCATGAAGTAATTCAGTCAAAGTGTATGGTAGGTCTATGTGAGTCCTTAGATAGCAGTCAGTTAGTATATGTTTTATAGTAAGTCTACAGTTACAGTGTTGGCAGTTGGGTTCGTCTTCTCCAGTAAGTAGATAAGTGTGAGTTAGTCGTGAATGGCCAATTCTCAACCTCGTTAAAACTACTTCTTCTCTTCTAATTAGCCTTTTTGAGGAAGGCCATTCACCAAGTGTATGTTTCAGTTCTCGAAATTTGTTATCAGTTATGGTAAACCAAGTTTTCTGCCTTGGATTGAGTATCATATGTTTTGCTTGGGCTTGAATATCTTGGTGTGTACAGTATGTGTTGTCGTGAGTTCTTTTATGAATAGCTGATTTGGCAAGTTCGTCTACTTATGTGCTTTGTTTAATGTTAGTATCTCCGGGTAACCAGTACATAGTTATTTTTTTGTTTAATGTCTGGATTTCATGTAATATGTACGAGATGAGTGGATGTGAACTATATATGTTTTTTAGTGAATGTAATGAGCTAAGAGCGCTTAGCGCTTGTATCTTAGCTCTTAGCGCTTGTATCTTAGCTCTTAGCGCTTGTATCTTAGCTCTTAGCGCTTGTATCTTAGCTCTTAGCGCTTGTATCTTAGCTCTTAGCGCTTGTATCTTAGCTCTTAGCGCTTGTATCTTAGCTCTTAGCGCTTGTATCTTAGCTCTTAGCGCTTGTATCTTAGCTCTTAGCGCTTGTATCTTAGCTCTTAGCGCTTGTATCTTAGCTCTTAGCGCTTGTATCTTAGCTCTTAGCTCTTAGCGCTTGTATCAATACTGACGTACAATCGTTTTTGTCGAATTTTAACCGTTGTAATTCATTTTTCTGTTATGCTTTCAATGTTGTTTCTCTTTTTAACTTCTTAAGCTTTTTAGGATTTGGACTTAATGTCGAGCGGCCATATGTGCTTTACATTACTGTCTTCAATCGCTGATGATCAAGTGGAGAACTTTGGACGGGCTTCAAGATGGTGATCTCACATTCGAAAGCACAATGACAGCTGTACACAGCTGACAGCCTGTGACAATGGTGTCCACCAACAATTGGTTGTATATATGATATTTAGTCCCTAACCCTTTTAGCAGATTTCTCTTAAGGGAAATCAGCTATTGAGGTCGTACTCATGACGCGATTTTCGAAAATTTTCTTTAAATGTCCATCGATCCTACCCAGGAGATGACGAAAATGAGGTTATTCAAAATTATAAAAATATATATAATATATAAAAAAAATATAAAAAATCTATAAATATAAATATATATATAATATATATATATATATATATACAGGGTGCCCCCAAACCAAACGGCCAAACTTTAGGGATCGATAGAGGATCGAAAAACTAAAACAAAAAGTCCTCTGGCATATGCCTCGTTTTCGCTTCGTTTTCGAGAAAATCACAAAAAACTAAAAATAGTTGTGCAAAAACTAGTTAAGGCCAATGGGAGAGCGGATTTTATTCCTTGAATGAATTTTAGCAATAAATGTTATACCAATACAATTATTGTATTCTAATCTTATACTAACAGAAAGGTAATTGAAAAAAAAAATTATTTTTTATTAAGAAAAAATAATAAATACTTTTTTATACAAATATAAAAAGTATAAAAAAAATTACCTATTTAAAGTAGATAACATTATGAACAATAACTGAAGATTAAAACATAAAAAAAGATTAAAAATTAATAAAATAATTAAATATTCTTACTTGGAAAACATAAGTGTTTCAGTTTTTATATGGGTCTACCTTACCTTGAGAAAAAAAAAATGAAAATTTTGAAGGTTTTACCTTCTCTAAAATTACATCGTTAATTTCTAAAGCGTCAACGTAAATGTTGTTCGAAGTGCTGGCCTCTCGCTGCAATACACGCATCACATCGCGTACTCACAGATCGCACTGCATCTAAACATTGTTCTGCAGTGAGCTGGTTGCAAACCATTCTGATGCGCTCGATGAGGTCATCCCTTGTGCGGACGGGCTCTCGGTAGACATTTTCTTTCACGTATCCCCACACGAAGAAATCTAGTGGCGTGAGGTCCAGAGACCGGGGAGGCCAAGGCACCGGCCCACCTCGTCCTATCCAGCGACCTGGGTAGTTGATGTCCAACCAGTCTCATGCGGCCCTTCCATAATATGCAGGACAACCATCGAGTTGAAACCAGCTCTCAAGCCTTGTTTCCAAAGGGATATCTTCCAAAAGTGCCCGTAAGTCATTCTCCAGGAATAGATGATAACTTTCAGCGTGAAGTCGAGCAGGTAAAAATACGGGACCTATTATGCGATTATAACAAAGACCGACCCACACGTTTACAGAAAACTCATGCTGGTAGTGAAATTCTCTAACAGCGCGGGGATTTTCATGTGCCCAAAGGTGGTAGTTTCTTTGATTGAATATGCCCGCACGTGTAAAAGTCGCTTCGTCCGTCCAGATTACTTTCGAACTTAAGTTTACATCGTTTTGCAATTGTTCTTTGTACCAATTACAAATATTTAATCGGCGGGGATAATCAGCGGGTATTAAATTTTGTACCTTTTGTACATGGTAAGCATGCCTGCGGTCAGCCCTTAATGTGCGCCAAATGGTTGTCTTTGGTATGCTTAGAACTGAAGCAGCTCTCCGGACGCTTGTGCCAGGGTTGGTATTGAAGTGCCTCAGTGGTTTCCACGACGATTACATGAGAAGGACCCAGTCTCTCGAAGCCTTCTGAAAGTGCTGGTAAAAACACCTCTGTGTGGGGTTTCTCGGTCAGGAAACCGTCTGCGATATTCCCGAACTGCCTGACGTGCATTGCCATCGCAGAATCCGTAGACGTAGACTATGTCCGCGTATTCAGCGTTGGTAAATCTAGCCATATTTGTTGACTTCACTGAACAGTACTAGCAACACCACTAATGTGAGAATGCGAGGCTGGATTCCCCCCAAAAAGGATTAAAATGATAGTAAACATTTTAATCCTTTCTTTTTAAGTTTAAACACTCAACCTAGACGTTTTATTGATAAGGAAAGCGTGAGAATATTCATGTTTTCTAAATTTACTCCTCGTAAATTAAAAAATTAAGCTTACTCAAAAAGCCAATAGTTTTTTGTAATTTAAATACATTATTAAAAAAAAATACACTTTTTGCACAACTATTTTCAGTTTTTTGTGATTTTCTCAAAAACGAAGCGAAAACGAGGCATATGCCAGAGGACTTTTTTTCTTAGTTTTTCGATCCTCTATCGATCCCTGAAGTTTGGCCGTTTGGTTTGGGGACACACTGTATATATATATATATATATAT
>CM032228.1:14025000-14202500 GCA_019009955.1 Riptortus pedestris
ATAATAACTTAGATATAGATAACTTTTTATTCTAACAATGTTTAGATATGTTCCTCCAGTAGAATAAAATAACATTTAATTTAAAGTCATCCTTTTTTCCCCATCCGAACTTTTTTTTTTAATTTATTTTTATTTTTGTATTTAATTTTTTTTTTAATTTTTTTTTTCACAGGTGTCATAAGAAACGTTCATTAAACATAATCCAATAGAAATAAAAATTTTAAAAAAATTATAGAACCAAAATAAAAGGTTTTTAAGGTTGTGGGCTCGAGGAGCCCCCCCCCTTGGTAATCCATGCGACCTGGGAGAGGTCGGTAATACTAGGGTTAATACAGATGGATTTTAGTGGATAATAGTATTTGCTCATTAATCATCTAAAAGAGTTACATCTATCTGAGAGAGATGGAAGTCTGCAACCTGGAGGGGAAAACATCCGTCACACAGGGTTGTGTTTACTGAGCAGATTTCTCACGGGCTATAATGACATATTTAAAATCACATCTCACCATGTTTTCCTTATTTCTAAATAAAACTCCGATGAGTACAAATTGGAATTTTTTAAAAGTTCAAAACAAATAAAGTACTAATGACTCACTTAATATATGAAATACGAAAGAACGAATACAACTCTAGTAGAGCATTCATAGTTTGATTAACATGATTGGTTCTATATTTTCCGGCCGAATCATAATATATTTTGTATTTCCGATCCCCCCCCCTGATTCTTTGCCCGATTTCGCAATTAAAAAAAATAAATTAATTCTTCGCTTTGGAATATCATGTCTCATTAAATATTAGACAATCGTTAACTTGAGATGTCTAAATTCGGAGGTTTATTAATTGCTGAAAAATAAAAACGCAGGGGCTGCGTTAATAATGAAGATTTCTCACGCGAATGTTAACAATAGATAAATATACGTACAGGTGAATAAATAAAAAACGGTAATGAAAAATCTTTCAGTCAATTTACAATACAAGTTAATAATCTCTAAAAACGGAAAACAGCTGAAATGTAAAAAAAACAGACCAGCCAACCTCGTAGCGCTGAATAGATAGATAGATCGGAAAGACAAACAATTAACGAAATATATTTGAATGTAACATATTAATTTTATTAAAAACAATTTACTAAGCTAGTGCTAAAATTTGTAATGAATCAGAATAATCTCAATCACTCAGATTTTAGCAATCCAAGAACAAAAGAAGAGGGTGTCAACAGAACGTATTTGTTTGTACCTGGAATAATTAAGGTCCCTTGAAAACAATATTTGGTATTTAACGTTGTATTCAAGTGGTCCATGTTATAACAGCTTATTATTAATATGACACTATTAGTATAGGAGGTTTACTGAAAGCGTAAATCTATAAAATCCAAATTTCTCGGTTAAAACTCATTATACGGAAAGTATCTATAAGATAATAGTTATAGTAAATGTAATTTTCAATAAGATTGATAATATAGAATTTTTTGATCCGACGTATAGTAACAAAGATATTTCGAATTTTCGAAATTCCTCCCCTCTCGAAACACCCACTCTCATGGCCCGATTTTAGCCGTGAACGAACTTGATCATTCTTTTTACAAAAAATGACTAAATATCGAGTTTGGTAACGATTAAACAATAATTGCGTCCAATAGAACTGTAACAGACAAATATATATATATATATATATATATATATATATATATATATATATAGAGAGAGAGAGAGAGAGAGAGAGAGAGAGAGAGAGAGAAAGTAGTCTCATAGAGAGTCTCATAGGTAGGATCGATTGACGTTTGAGGAAAATTTTCAAAAATGACGTCCTCAATAGCTGATTTCCCTTAAGGAAAATCGAATAATCTCGTTAAATGGTCAACATTCAGAAAACATCTATAAAACAATATTTCCAGAAAATTAAATTTGCAACAAGGTCGGTTATATACGATTTGTCGATCCGACTCATAGTAACAAAAATATGTTGATTTTCCAATTTTCTTTTGGACGGATATCATTTTCACCATATTCTAGAATTATGGCTTCATGAGCGACCCTCAGTAAAACGCACTGCAAAAACACAGCGAGAAATTCGGAAGGAGAGGAATACAAAATGGTCGCCGCTAGGGGAGTGTTGAGGTGAGGTTACTCACGAGGGCATGTGCCAAGTGGTAAGCTGGCCTGGGATTAAATTGCCGGGAATGGAGTGAGGTCATGGCTTGAAGAAATCCCTTAGCACCCTCCTTCTAGATTTATAGTGCAGGGATAGACTACCGTCTCTGAGGTACTATTGCCTGCCTAGATTGTACCTACTACCTCAACTGAAGGCAATATAAAGGCTAGTGAAACATGGACAACACCTGTTCTTAGGCGAGGAACATGGAAATCAGTGGGACGAGTTCCCATCAACAATGGGTCAGGGGGAAAGTACGTTCCAAGTTTTATATATATATATATATAGTATAATCAATAATGAAAATAAAACTGCTTTGACGGATCATTCTATCTCCAGGAAACGCACCTTCAATTCTGAAAAAATTCAAATAATTGATAAATAATACTAAACGGGAAATAAAAGAGAGTATTCACATAATAAAAAATAGAAAGAGGGCAGAAAAAAAAAAATGAAATTCCTCAATCATATATTCTATTACATTTTATCATAAATTAATCGATTTTAAATTATGACGCGAAATAATCGAGTTCAAGATTGACTTGTAAATAATCGATTTGTAGTCAGCTTACTTAACCTACCTCAGGAACCTCTCAGTATCAACTACCTCCTCAGTGAGGACAGCCCCAACGAATGTTAAAGGTAAACAAGCACTTCGGAAATGTAAGTAGCAATATATAATTAGATTTAATAAATATATCATAGATGTAGGAACATACTAATACAATATATAGCTAAAGAATTATTAAGAGAAGTGTTAAATTAATGTTATTAATATTAATTTTTTTATCCCCGAAACATGTAGGTCAGTTTCAATAAAGTTTGTTTTTTAATAAAAATGTTTTATATTGGAGACCCTTGCCATAAAATGTGAAGAATATATAAATAATATGGGGTCCAGAATAAGTAGAATATATATATATGTATATATATATATATATATATATATATATATATATATATATATATAAATATATATATATACATGCACACAAGGCTGGGACTTAGTGTGCCATAATTGGGACCCCTAAAGATTCCTTACAGTCCATATTCAGCCGTGTAACCTTCACCAGCAAGGTTGGAATTTCCAATGGAATGCCCTATTTTGGATTCTTGTAGAAAATCAAATTCTTAAACGAGTTTTTACAGGTAATTTTTTCGACTGACGTATCCTTACAAATCATTATTTCTGAAACTCCAAGTTCGACAAATGAATTCGAAACTTTAAAAAAAAAAAAAAATAAAAAAAAATAAAAAAAAAAAATAAAAAAAAAAAAAATTAAAACCTTCAAGAATCGCACTTAAACAATAAGTGAAACGTCACACTTCCAGGGTTAACTGCCAAATATTCTTTTCAACATATCTTTATTAGATATATATACTTGCATATACGAAGTAAAAATGTTTATTTGATCTATACCGTACTCAACAATTTAGAATGCCATTCAACAATGAAAGTCATATTTTTTTTAAATGGCTGGAATCGGGCCAGGAATAGGAGCGGGTAGTTGTTTGGAAAAGTCAAAATATCTCTGCTATTATGGGTCCGATAGAAAAAAGAATTAACTACTAATGTTTTCAAATAATGTTCGTTTTATCGTGATTATTAACCGAGATATTTGTATATTAGAGTATTTTCTCTCATTAACCCCCCCCCCACTCATATTCATGTAAGAATAATAGTAAGATGTTATATCAGGAACCATTTCATTCTAAGTTTAAATACCAAATATTGTTTTCAAGAGACCTTTATTGTGCGAGATACATGCCAATTCGTTGTGTGTTGACATCAATTAAGGTTTAAAGCATAATCAATATTTAACCGTTTTATTCAACACTCAAGTTCCTAGTCGTTAATGGCTCAATAAGACCAGGGTGGAGGGATCAGGTTGTAAAGAAAGGGGATTCGAAAATTTCAAAATGTTCCCTTAATTATGTGTTGTATTCATAAATGTTACGGGGGCTCAGGCAAGCGTTGACCTTAACCTCACATGATAAACCTAGAGTGGCGAGTTCGATTCTCACCTGGGCAATTGGAATTTATTGAGTGATTGAATCCAATAAATAAAATGCTTAGACCCACCCTGGCTAGAAAAGGGGGGTTACCTGTAGATAACCCGTTCCGATAAGCCTTAGTTGCAAAAAATGGAGGTGCAAAAAATAAAATAAATGTTACAGCCCCAATCTTGTAAAGGTATTTTCTATACAATTACTGTTCTATACATTATTTCGTAGCTCAAATATTAACCGAGTTATTCGTATGTTATTTTATCCAGCGTTCAGTAAACGCTCACTTCTGCTTATCTGATTCTAATTTATAAATAGCAAATATATTGGATGAAGAGATCAAAAGTGTGGAAAATAAGCTTACTCTACGCAGCCCCTGCGTGACGGACTGTATATTAAGGATTAGAGAATATTCGGTGAAACGAAATAAGTATGACATAACAGCACGTAGAAAATCTGCTTTGCTTACGAAACTCCCGGAGGACGAATTTTTTTAAACATAATTACGTTGGCCAAATATGACTCCTTTATTTATGACTTACCTAGAATAACCCATACTCATACCCAGAAAAGTCATACGCATACCGTCTCGCTGGGAATGCGTAAACTAAGCAGATTTCCCCCAAGAAGTTTAAAAATATATAAACCTATAGAATGGTAACAGAATAGCACCGTGAATATTCAGTAAATAAATACAAACGATATTAAGAAACCTCAAGATGGGAACCTTCTGAATTGTAAACAATCAGTCTTCCAACTTCTCTCCAGAAAGATAACAATTACTGAAATATATCAGAATATAATATATTAATTTGATTGAAAACTATTTACTACATCTAGTACTGTAATTTATAATGAATCAGAATAAATAATTAGAAATAATTTCTATCTCAATCAATCAAATTTAAGTAGTACCAAAACTTAAGGCGGAAGGGGGGGGGTCACCAGAACATATTTGCATTTATCTCGTATAATAAAGATCTCTTTAATACAATATATGGTGCTTTTGCTTCAAATAATGAGTTTTATTACATAACCGAGTATTGTTTATGTAACATGAGTAGAAGTGGGGGTTTGCTGAAGGCTGAAAGCTGAAAAATGCAAATATCTTGGTTAATATTCAAGATAGAGAATAAATGTATATAACAATATTTATAGTATATTTAATTTTCTATAAGATTGATTCTATACATGTTTTCGAACCGACGTACAGTAACGGAGATATTTCGAATTTTCAAAATACTCCCCCTCTAACCACCCCCCACCTTTTTTTTCCGATTTCAGCCATTAATGAACTTGATCATTAGTTTTTCTTACCAGACAAATGTATATACAATTTTGAACGGACCTCATTTTCGTAATCTCCTAGGTTGAATCGATGGACATTTGAAGAAACATTTTGAAAATCGCTAAGGGAAATCTGCTAAAATCTCCTTGTCTGTCTTTCTGACAGGTGATAAAAATTGCCAATAACCACTTCGCTCTTAATATAACTTTCAGTTTCACAATATTAATATAAGTAAATCGATAGAATGAGAAAGCTACACCGAACGACAGGAAGTGAGTGAGGCGCTTAATATAATTAAAATGTATTTTCCCGGTGTTACAAGATTTTCTCGTTATCAAGAAAGGAAAAATGATATTGGTATTTTCCTCTATTAGGTCCAATTACAGGAAAACCCCATTTTTATTTCCACACATTAATTGATCAAGTCTTCTCATAAGAAATAATTATATAAGTTATTGGAATCATTTATTTCACAATTTTTATACAAACAATTTTTTGGTGGGAAACGCTATATGTGTGTGTGTGTGTGTGTGTGTGTGTGTGTGTGTGTGTGTGTGTGTGTGTGTGTGTGTGTGTGTGTCTTATCGCTCTAGCGGTCACAATGTTTGTTGTTTCGTTATGAAACGTGAGATTATTTCGTAGATAATAGATCAACTTCGTTAAAGGCAGAAATTAGACCAGTGGGAGGGGGAATTTCGACAATTCTAAATATTTTAACGTTTATAAGCGTTGGATTGAAAAATTGAATATGACCAATCTTATCGTGTTTATGGCTAAATCAGACCAGGGGGGGGAGGGGTTTAAAGGGGAGTAATTTCGAAAATTCGAAATATCTCTGTGACTATAAGTCGGATATAAAAATTGTTTAGAAGCAATATTATTGAAAATTGAATGCCCTATAATTATTTTTCTATACATATTTTCCGTATAATGAGTATTAACCAAAATATTTGGATGTTTTAGATTTCGCTTTCTGTAAACCCCCAATGCTATGTGTAATATTAATAATAAGCTGTTATATCATGAACCACTTCATGACAAGGACAAATACCAAATATTGTTTTCACTGAACTTTTATTTTGTGAGATATACGCATATACGTTCCGTTGACGCCCGCCCCCTTTTTTATAAAGTTTAAGTGAAAAAACTGATTTGGATTCATTAAAAATTACATCACTAGCATTAGTAAATTGTTTTCAATGAAATTAATATGTGATATTCAGATATATTTCGTGAACAGTTTGTATTTCCGGTCTATCTATCAGCGCTACGAATTTGGCTGGCCTGTTTGTTTACATCTCAGCTGCTTTCCGTTGTAGAGATTATTAACTTGTATTGTAAATTGACTTAAAGTTTTCTATTTACCGTTTAGCCTTCGCGTGGGAAATCTGCTTAGTTTACGCAGCCCCTGCGTGACGGACTTTCTTCAAATATCCGTTGATAATAAAAGTATATATATATTTGTCTGTTACCGCTTTAGCGGTCGCAATTATTGTTTAATCGTTACCATCCTCGATATTTTGTCGTTAAACGTGAAAAGAAAGATCGAGCTAGTAAACGGCTGAAATAGGAACATGGGGAGGGGGGGGGTATAAGAGGGCGACGAATTTCTATAAAATTCCATAGATCTCTGTTACAATAAGTCGGATCGAACAATTGTATAGAAACAATCTTATCGTAAATTAAATTTACTATAAATATTGTTCTATTTATATTTTCCGTATACTGAGCAATAACCGAGATATTTGGATTTTATAGTTTTAAACCCCCACTGCTACTAGTGTCATATTAATAATAAGCTGTTATATCATGAACCACTTCATTATAAGGTTAAATACCAAATATTGTTTTCAACCAAGCTTTATTATTCGAGATACAAACATATACTTTCTGTTAACCACCCCCCCCCTCCCTTCTTTAGTTCTTGAATTACTAAATTCTGAGGGATTGAGATAGAAATTATTCTGATTCACTTCAAATAACTCTACTAGCTATAGTAAATAGTTTTCAATAAAATTAACATGTTATATTCTGATATATTTTATTAATCGTTCGACTTTCCGGCCTAGTTCTATCTGTTAAGCGTTGCGAAGCTGGCTGCCCTGTTTGTTTACAATTGAGACGCTTTTCGTTGTAGATATTATTAACTTGCAAATTGACTGAATGATTTCTTATTACCGTTTGTATTTTTTACCTTAACATTCACGATGGTTTTTTTATTATAGATTTATCAGTTGTAAACCGTGGGAAATCTGCTTAGATTACGCAGCCCCTGCGTTGCTTTTTTTTGTATAGCTTGTACAATTGTTATAGAAGCACGTTCCTACAGCGGGGTGATACATTTATGCAAATTTGACAAGACTTGAGCGGGAATGGAGATGTTAATAAAGCGAATGGGTTTAGAGACTGTCGTTCTAACTAACCATTCCCGGCTGTCTAGCAAATAGAGCTGACGTGAATAACCAAGGGCTTTCCAGATTTGAATACCGGCGGAATCTGACCTCACCTCCACATTGATTTATACACTTTAATATCCCTCTCGTCCTAATCCCTTCCCAAACAGACTCCATTGTTCGTATTTCCTTCCCAAGAGATTTGCATTCCTGAGTCGGGTATTTTTAAATCTGTCGATATCCGTTTGAAGGGAAACCCGAATTCCATATTCTAATAATAGACGAATCTCCGAATCATATACCACGTTCGGAGAGCAAGGCTAATGATAAGCGAAACCGTGGCCGATGGTCTCGTATGACAGCTATTAACACAATAAACTATAGATCTCTTGAAAACAATATTGGGTAATCAAGCTTAGAATAAAGTAGTTCATTATATAACAGCGTATTGTTATTATGACGTGAGTAGGAGAGGACGTTACCTGAAAGCATAAAAATAAAAAGTCCATCACGCAGGGGTTGCGTAATCTAAGCAGATTTCCCCACAGGAAGATTTGCAACAGACAAATCTACATACCGTACATGTTAGCAAGAAATACAAACGGTAATAATAAATCTTTCTATCAATTTACAAGTTAATAATCTCTGAAACGAAAAGCGTCTCAATTGTAAACAAACATTCCTGTGCTGAATAATTATTCGATACTGGGAAGAAGAACAATTAATGAAATATATCTGAATATAACATATTAATTTTATTGAAAACTGTTTACAATAGCTAGTGCAGTAATTTGTAATGAATCAAAATTTATTCTTATTAAATCTCAATCACTCAGATTTTACTGAAGAACAAAATAATAGGGGGGTCAACAGAATGTATTTTGTATCTCGTATGGTTAATGTTATAAAAGCTTGTAATTAATATGACACTAGTAGGAGTTTACTGAAAGCGGAAAATTCAAATATTTCGGTTAATACTCATTGCACGGGAAATATGTATAAAACAATATTTACAATAAATATAATTTTCAAGAAAATTGTTTCTATATAATTATTCGATCCGACGTATCGTAACGGAGATATTTAGATTTTTCGAAAATATTCTCATCTAAACGCCCCCCCCCCCTCCCTCTTGGCCGATTTCAGCCGTTAATGAACTTCATCTTTCTTTTTACAATATACGACTAAATATCGAGTTTGGTAACTATTAAACATTTATAGCGACATCTAGAGCGGTAACAGACAAATATATATATATATATATATATATATATATATATATATATATAACGTAATGACCTAAATAGCGGATTTACCTTAAAGGAAATTGCTGAAAATAATCCCTTGGCAACCAAGCCAGATCGTGTTTTATCGAAAGGCATTGGTTGCAGTATTTGCATATAGGGTTATGAGTCCTTGTCATTAAGTGTCTATGTGTCAAGTATGTGGCCGATCCTGAGTCTGGCAAGAACTACTTCCTCCCGTCTAGTACTCCTATGGCTCGATGGCCACTCCTTAATAGTACTTTTGATACTGCGGAGGTGGTTGTTTACTTCCATCCATTCTGATTGCCATTTGTTTAGGATTCGGTGGCGTAAATGTCTCACTATGTCTTCGTATAATAAGTTTGTGTTATAAATCAAATAACAATGTTCTATGCAAGAACGTGTAACCTTAATTAATGACGGTACCACAAAACGAATTTGCACGTATCTCGCATAAATTAGGTCTCTTGTAAACAATATTTTCTATTTAACAGCTATTGATTTATGTAACATCTTATTGTTAATGTGACAAGGATACGTGTGGGTGTTCACTGAAGGCTGAATACTAAAAATTCCATACATGTACGTTAGTTAGTATTCATGACAGAGAAAATGTGTATACATATACAATATTAAAAGGTAATTTATGTTTCAATAAGATTTCAAACGGAAGGATCAAACACCTCCACTCTTTATACTTCTTTTATTACAGAGGAAGTATTTTCGGGGCGAACCGTCCCATCTTTAGTGCTGTGACGTGTTGTGCCAGTAGTTGACACCAGCTGTAGCTTGACGGGCTTCATCACTCTGGATTTGTGTTGGCTGGTGGAGGTCTATCATCAACGGAAGGATCAAAATGGTCAAACACCTCCACTCTTAATACTTCTTTTATTACAGGCAAAGTATAGTTGAGTTCATAAGACGTGATACAGTGGCTAGGATGCGCAGTAGCAAAGAAGGCTATTGCGCATGCTCCCGTCATCAGTCTGTTAACGACTCTCGTGAGCTACGGATATGTATCGGGCGTCCTGAAAACATTAGCCCTCAGT
The DNA here is from genome assembly GCA_019009955.1 of Riptortus pedestris. Taxonomy (NCBI): domain Eukaryota; kingdom Metazoa; phylum Arthropoda; class Insecta; order Hemiptera; family Alydidae; genus Riptortus; species Riptortus pedestris. The sequence continues at coordinate 14,035,154 of CM032228.1, forward strand.
GTGTATGTAGTGTAGCTTGAAGATAAAATCTAACCCTATCTTGGTTATGTAGGAAGAAATGTCGATATAAATCCCTGCAAGGCCTTGCTCTAACCTCAAGCTAATACGTTGCAACAATTATCTTTGTTTTTAAAAAAAAAAATCGGTTATCTATAATTGAATTTTAATATCGAAATACCTATTTATCGGGGGGGGGGAAATATCAGGTAATAATTTAGATATTTTCTGGGGGAAATATTGATATTTTTTCACCATCCTAGTGTACCTGTCAATAAGTCGCCATTTAAATTTAAATTTACAGTGATAGTGACATACATTCAAGCGGCGATGATAATGATGAGCCCTTAAGCGGCACTGAGGAGATGGCGTTGTCATTTGACCAATTTTAAAGCAATTATATATATAAAAAAAGAAGTTAACTTGTTATATTTTATTTAACTTCTGTTAATTTAGGTGGTAAATAAATTATTTTGATATTTTTTGAAATGTAATTTTAGTAAGAAAATTATCTGTAGGTTTTTAAAAAGTTATTTGTAAGTTTTAAGTATCACAAATCATTGTGTAATTTATAAAAAAAATGATCTTTACATTTTTAAAAATATATCTTTAAGTATTAAAAATAATTATCTGTAAGTTTATAAATTATCTTTAAGTATCTAAACAAATATCTATAAGTTTTAAGTATAAATAATTATCTGCAAGTTTAAAAAAAATTTAAATAATAATGTCAAAATATTATTTATGTAAACTATGCAAGTATATGCAATTCTGCATTATATTAAAAACAGTAGAAGGACTTGGCCTTCTTATTGATCCAATTCCACTAACTTTCTATATCACTAATCAATAATAAATTACGTTTTTTGTGCATTAAATAACATTATTATATTATTCATGTTTGATTTTTAATAATGTTTAATAAATGCCGCTTCTCATTTTCTGCAATATTTTTATATAAATTAAGAAAAGTAGAACATATACTAGAGAAAGGTTAGACCTGTAGGTTTTTAAAAAGTTATTTGTAAGTTTTAAGTATCACAAATCATTGTGTTATTTATAAAAAAAATGTCTTACTTTTTTAAAAATAGTATCTTTAAAGTATACTAAAATAATTATCTGTAAGTTTATAAATTATCTTTAAGTATCTAAACAAATATCTATAAGTTTTAAGTATAAATAATTATCTGCAAGTTTAAAAAAAATTTAAATAATAATGTCAAAATATTATTTATGTAAACTATGCAAGTATATGCAATTCTGCATTATATTAAAAACCAGTAGAGGACTTGGCCTTCTTATTGATCCTTATATATCCAATTCCACTAACTTTCTATTATCACTAATCAATAATAAATTACGTTTTTTGTGCATTAAATAAATTATTATTTTTTTTTTATTCATGTTTGATTTTTAATAATGTTTAATAAATGCCGCTTCTCATTTTCTGCACTATATTTTTATATAAATTAGGAAAAGTAGAACATATACTAGAGAAAGGTTAGACTGCAGGTACTCAGTATCGATACTTAAAGAGCTGGAGCAAGTGTACGGCATGCTGGCAAATATGTTCAGCTTGGGTAGTACACGTCCTCTCATCCCCACCAAGCCTACCACCCATCCCCACCCCCATGCACGGACTGTCTCACGTCTCATGAACTCAACTATACTTTCCGGGTGAACCATCCCATCTTCAGTGCTGTGACGTGTTGTGCCAGTAGTTGACACCAGCTGTAGCTTGACGGGCTTCATCACTCGGGATTTGGGCTAGCAGGTGGAGGTCCATCAACAACGGAAGGATAAAAAGGTCCAAACACCTCCACTCTTAATACTTATTTTATTACAAGAGTCAATAAGATTTGTTTTGTACAGTTTCTCGATCCGACTTATAATTACATAGATATTTCAAATTTTCGAATTTCCCCCTTCTAAATCCCTCTTCTCCTAGTCCAATTTCAGCCGTTAACAAACTTTCTCTTTATTTTTACATAAAAGGTTAAATAAGGAGTTTGGTAATGGTCAAAATAAAATTTCTACCGCTAGTGCGTTTAAATACAATATCAGGATGAAAAAATTAATGGCTACGCTTCCACTATAATAATTTATTGTAACGGCAAAGCGCTTTCGATGCTGTGCATCATCGTCAGTGCCCTGTGGACACACCAAAATAAAATAAAAATGTTATATGTGTCTAACATATTTTATAGAAAATTGTAACTATTATTTTGGTGTGTCCACAGGGCACTGACGATGATGCACATCATCGAAAGCGCTTTGCCATTACAATAAATTATTATAGTGGAAGCGTAGCCATCAATTTTTTCATCCTACCTACATTACAAGTCACTTCCACCTGCCAGAATACCAACTCAGAATACAATATCAGATTTACCTTTAGGGAAACCTACTAAAAATGGGCGCTTGTCCACCTAGAGGCATTAAATAATTTGGTGCTTATTAACAATAAATAAATAAATGTAATCTAACTCAAGCAATAGTCACAATTTTGATTCGTGCATTGTGAATTAAAGAGCTCCCAAATGGTGGAGCAAAAGGGCTAGTAACTTGAGTAAAACCATCAAAACTAAAGGGAACAAAGAGGAGATAAATTTTCTAAGATGTTTGCTTTTAGAGGCTTGGAGAGGGGGGGAGGGGCGTTCTGCTTTCCACGGAATGGCCCGCCTTTTAGCTAAAGTACCTTTAACCCTAAAAATTGTCAAGGGCTTAAGTTCATTAAGAACGACTGTAAAGAGGGGGCTTCATCACTGTAATTCCTTTCTACAGTACTCCCGCGGAAGGGGGGGAGGGGTTCCTTTATACACGGAACTGCTGGCCCGAATTCAGAAATCCATAAACAGGCAGTAGGACAGAAAAGTGTGAATAAATTAAGAAGGCTTTTGCGAAACCGGTCTTATAAACAACAAGTCTTCCAGCCAAGTACTTTATTTAAGGGAAATCTGCAAAAAAAATAATATAACATATTAATTTTATTGAAAACTATTTAGGTACTATTTCCTTTGCTGCAAATTATAATGAACCAGCATAATTTTTATTTATATTTATTTTATTTCTTTATTTTTTCGCAGTCACTCTAGTCAGCAGTTTTCCCTTAAGGGAAATCAGCTATTGAGGTCGTATTCATGACGCGAGTATTGAAAAATTTCCTCAAATGTCCATCGATCCTACCCAGAAGATGACGAAAATGAGGTCCGTTCAAAATTATATATATATATTTGTCTGTTAATGCTCTATCGGTCGCAATTTTTGTTTGATCGTTATTAAACTTCATATTTAATCAACGGAAGGATCAAAAAGGTCAAACACCTCCACTCTTAAAATTTTTTTATTACAGACAAAGTACTTTCGGGGTGAACCGTCCCATCATCAGTGCTCTAGAGTTGGTCCCTATTGAGACTGGGACCTTTTTGATCCTTCCGTTGACGATGGACCTCCACCAGCCAGCACAAATCCAGAGTCATATTTAATCGTTTAATGTAAAAAGAAAGATCAAGTTCGTTAATGGCTGAAATCGGACCAGTGGGAGGGGGGGGATTTAGAGGGGGGATTTTTGAAAATTCAAAATATCTCCGTTATTATGCGTCGGATCGAAAAATTGTATAGAATAAATCTTATTGCAAATTCAATTTACTATAGATATTGTTATATAATTTAATTCTGTATCTTGAATATTAACCGAGATATTTGCATTTGTATTCTGCGTGTGGTCGCCAGTAGGCTGTTAGGACTTTCCATAACTATTCGTCCCTCGTGAATAGGTTTAGAGGTTAGGTTAACTTTTTAGGGGGCTAGAAACTACTGGGTTATTACGCCCTAAATAATGATTTAGGTTTAGAGGTTTCTTACTACTACAGTTGTTATTAGGCAGATTTCTCTATTGTAAAACTTCACGTGGGAAATCTGCTTAGTTTACGCAGCCCCTGTGCGACGGACTTTTTTCTTTTTTATCCAGGCCATTATTTTTTTATTAAATCTGGTGTGACGAGAAATACTTCATGTCTTTTTATACGGCATCAGCAAAAAAAAAATATATTAGGACACCCTGAAATCGGTTATCTTATGAAGTTTAGTGAAAATAAATTAACTTTTCCAAACCTTAAAGACCCATTACCCTTGTTTGGATAAAACGATGTCTAAATTATTGAATGCAAATTGAAGACATTATATAAATTCGAATTGAAACGTGCTCTGTTAATTATTAAAAAGTCCGTCACGCAGGGGCTGCGTAAACTAAGTAGATTTCCCACGTAAAGTTATACAATAGAGAAATCTCCATACGAGTGCTGATCAGTTACAGAAACGGCTGAACTAGCTTTCAGCGAGAACAATAGCTCGTCCGTTACCCTTAATAAAAATGCAAATATCTCGGTTAATATTCATGATAGAGAATAAATGTATATATTAATATTTATAGTAAATTGAATTTGCAATAAGATTGGTTCTATACAATTTTTCTATCCGACGTATAGTAACGGAGACATTTCGAATTTTCGAAAATCCCCTTCTCTATCCCCCCCCCCTCCCACTGGTCTGATTTCAGCCGTTAACGAACTTGATCTTCCTTTTTACATAAAACGATTAAATACCGATTTTGGTGACGATTAAACAAAAATTGCGACCGCTAGAGTGTTAACAGACAAATATATATATATATATATATATATATATATATATATATATATATATATATATATATATATATATATAATTTTGAACGGACCTCATTTTCGTCATCTCCTGGGTAGGATCGATTGACATTTGAAGAGAATTTTCGAAAATCGCATCATGAGTACGACCTCAATAGCTGATTTCCCTTAAGGCAAATCTGCTAAAATCAGAGATATGATCCAAGTTTTAGTAGATTTATTCTTTAGGCAAGTGGGCCAGTCTGTTTTTGTTGTCAAGCACGGCTACTTTAATTTCGTGTAGCTGATTCTAAGTCTCGAGAGAACTACTTATTCTCTTAGAATTTTGGAAATCACGGGAAAGTATTGTTCTTATCATCCCGTAGTCCATATTCGGTAAACGATGATCTTATTTTGGATAAATCTTTGTCCAAATTGCATTATTAGTAGATGATTGATGATTAATGTACCAGCTAAAAACTGAAGTTAACCCTCCAGAACTCGCTCTGTGAGCAAAAGGCTCACACCCCGATGAAAAAAGTTATATCTATAATTACACGTATTTGGTGATAGTGGTTCTCTCTCTTTAAGCAGATTTCCCTTAAGGGAAATCAGCCGTTGTGGTCCTTCTCATTACGCCCTCGAAAAATTGATTCCAATGTCCATAGATCCTACCCAGGAGATGACGAAAATGAGGTCCGTTCAAAATTATATATATATATCTATATATATATATATATATATAAGGTCCGGGACAAAAAGATAGCCCACCCTATATTTTTTCTCTTAATCGATAGGGGTTAAGGATTAAAGGATTAAGGATTCATTAAGAATTAAGGTTTCATTAAGGATTAAGGATCCATTAAGGATTAAGGATTAAGGAGGTAGGAAAAACAGCTTGTGAGAATTAATATTATTACTTGATTTGGGGTAAGACAAAAAGATAGCACACCTATTGTTTCTTTACAAAGAAAACCAAATTCCTCTGAGTAGACAAGGCTAATCCAGTTCTGTTTATTCTTTTAAGTTGTTAACATTATTTTAGTGAGATGGGACGAGCAAAATCATTATCACCAGGTGAAAAAAATATCATTCAGTGAATGAAAAATCGAGGGTTTTGTATTTCCGATGTTTCAAAAAATACCGGTAGGAGTAGAAAAGTGATGTTAAATTTTTTGAAGTCTCCAGAAAGCTATGGGACGAAGAAATCTCCTGGAAGGCCGCCGGCTTTAACAACACGGCAAAAACGAGCAATTTTAAGGGTTGCATCCAACTCATCATTAACGGACCGTCAAATTGCGACTAGAGCTGGTGTAGTGACGAATTTGTAAAACGTCCAAAGGATCATTCGTGCAGCTCCTCACATCAAAAGAAAGAAAATGAAAGGTATGCCACCTCTAAGCATGGCGCATAAAGAAAGGCGTAAGGAGTTTGCCCGTGAACATGTCCAATGGAAAGACGAGTGGAAAGAAATCTTGTTCACCGACGAAAAAAAATTCAACCTCGACGGTCCTGATGGCTGGGCTCACTATTACCATGATCTACGGAAAGAAGAAAAAATGTTTTCCAAGAGGCAAATGGGAGGAGGCAGCGTCATGATATGGGGAGGCATTGGCTATGATCACAAAACTGATATCGTGTTTATTTTTGGTAGAATGAACAGTCAGCAATATGTTAATTTGTTAGAAAACCAACTACAAAAATATTTTGAACTTGTTCCTAAAGAGAACGTAATTTTTCAACAAGATAATGCTCCAGTTCATACGGCGAAAGTTGCAAAAGAATTTTTTAGAAAAGGAAGGATCAGAATTATAGATTGGCTGGCTCGTTCCCCGGACTTTAATCCAGGAGGAGTGGACCAAACTACTTCAAGAGTTGATTCGTCGCCATTTTAACTCACAGAAGTGTTTACAGTGGGAGCCGACAATTTGAGTGCGTTAAAGAAAAAAAAAAAACAATTCAGGAGGAGTGGACCAAACTACCTCAAGAGTTGATTCGTCGCCATTTTAACTCACTTTCAAATCGTATGATTGCTGCATTAGAAAAAGGTGGTGCGTATAAAGGATATTGAATTTTCATTTGTATTCTTTTAATGTATTTTTAATAAAGGATTTTATTATTATTGTTCACTGTGCTATCTTTTTGTCTTACCCCAAATCAAGTATTATTTATTAATTCTTACAAATTATTTTTTTCCGACTCCTATTAGATTGATCATCGGTTCAAATTTGAGCAGAATACACTACATATTAATAAATACAAATTATATCAATAGTTAAAAATGATTAAGAGAAAAAATATAGGGTGGGCTATCTTTTTGTCCCGGACCTTATATATTTGTCTGTTACCGCTCTAGCGGTCGCAATTTTTGTTTGATCGTTACCAAACTCGGAATTTAAACGTTTCATGTAAAAAGGAAGATCAAGTTCGTTAACGGCTGAAATCGGACCAGTGGGAGGTGGGGTTTAGAGGGGGGATTTTCAAAAATTCGAAATATCTCCGTTATTATGCATCGGATCGTAAAATTGTATAGAACCAATCTTATTGCAAATTAAATTTACTATAAATAATGTTATATACATTTATTCTGTATCTTGAATATTAACCGAGATATTTGCATTTGTATTCTGCGTGTAGGCTATGTTTGGACTTTCCGCCGAGAGCTCTGGTGGCCATTTCCATAACTATTCGTCCTCGTGATTTTTTGGGGCTAGAAACTACTGGGTTATTACGCCCTAAATAATGTTTTAGGTTTAACTGTTTTTTGGGGCTAGAAACTACTGGGTTATTACGCCCTAAATAATGTTTTGGTTTAGAGGTTTCTTAGTACTACTGTCTGTTGCCAGGACAAATTTCTCTATTGTAAAACTTCAGGCGGGAAATCTGCTAAGTTAACGCAGCCCCTGTGTAACGGTGTTTTTTTCACAGGGCGCAGTTCTGGCCGCAACGCGTTTTTTTGGTTTATTGTGAGTGTTTTTCTCATCAAGCGAGTTCTGGTGGAACTTTTTTCGTTTTTTAATACGAGAGTTGTTCTCATCAAGAGAGTGATTTGGTGATTTACCAAAATCTGTTTTTTGGCCCAGGAACTTATCAAACTTCACCACCATGACACAACTGACCACCATGATGCCTCCATTAGAAACAAACAAAATGAAGAGCATTGCTGGTGTCGAAGAGGAAAATCCCACTTGTTCTGGTCCTAGTACTCCGTTGCAGTTTTGTGCCTACTGTCCGAGGAGAAAAAACTAAAAGTCAAAAAAGAGTTGCCGAACATGTAGAAAAACAGTCTGTAATGAACATTCCTTTGTTGTATGTCATCCTTGTAGAGAGCAAAATTTTAATTAGATAGGTAGCTTTTTTAGTTGCTTGACATAACGTTTTTTTCAAAACAGAATACCTGTATGATAAATTTTGAATAATAATATTATTTTATATTAGAATTTGATGTTTAAATAAATATAATTTTTTTTTGTTGAAAATATTTGATTTACCAACTTTTTTTGAGGGAAATAGTTGGTGTGAGACAAATTCTCACGCGCGAGTTCTCAGGTAACTCATTTTGACGCAAGTTCTGGAGGGTTAATTTAGTACCAGAACAACGTAAACTAAGACCGTTAAAATAGCCATTATTCTAATATAACCAAACGGATTCTGCACCCACTTGCAATACAGTGCGCATTGAAGAAACTAAGAAACGCCTCAAAAACAAACATATCAACACAAACGTGCCGTTATGGACTTTGAAAGGTCCCTTAACCCTTAACTGGTGTCCTTTAAAAACACCGTTCATATTTAACACTCCCAGAGAGCAACTGCTTCTATTCTTAACCCAGTCAACACCCCTGTAATCTTCCAAGCATGAGCATATACGACAAAAGTCGATTTATTGTTATTGGAGCTAACTATTAACAATATAATGAAGAAAATCACCTTAGTGACATGTTCGTTGCACTTTATAGAACAGATTACCGCTCCCCCAAGTATTACACAGAAAAATTTTCAGCCAATTATTGGATTTGGTTGGTTTTTTTTTTTTAAAATAAGTTATTGCTGATTGCACCAAAAGGAACAAGCCTAAAGAAAAAAACACGTATTTAATTTAAAACAATTTCGAATACACATTGCAGCGGATATTCTGTGTGACCAGCGAGCTAAAAGGGCTAGACACAACTAATTGCAGCCAAGAACAGCTGCAGCTCCCATAGCCGATGCAGCAAGACTTGATGGGATGCACCATTGACAAGTATTCACTACAAAAGGAAAGTGCAGACTCTCTCACCAAAATCAAACAGTTATTTTATGCCGAAAATGTAATGTGAGACTTTTTAACACCTGTGAAAGGCTCTGTTTTCTTGAATTTCAAAGATAAGGGAAGGTTTAATGGTATTTTTGACTGATTTATAACATGTTTACAATGTACTTATTTTTTATTTACAATGCGTTTATTTTATTACATAATAAATTATTTAATTACATTTTTACAAACGATGTCAGTTTATTAACATAACTTACAGGCACCCCCATTGATTTATTGTTATTGGCCAAAGTGTACTTAAAGACACCACCATTGATTTACGGTGATTGGCCAGAGTTTACTTAAAGACACCACTGTTATTTGAGGGTAACTGGCCAAAGTGTACTTAAAGACACCATGTAATATTTTTGTTCAGAAAAAAAAAATAAGTAAAACCTTATATATTCTATTTATTAGAAACGCAAAAAAATGAGTTTTTAGGAAAAGTTTTCATTTCAAGTCATTTTTTGAGTTTCTGGCCAATTAAGGGCTAAGGAAAATCAGCTTTTGAGGTATTACTCATGAAGCGGTTTTAGAAAAATTCCCTCAAATGTCCATCGATCCTACATAGTAGATGATGAAAACAAGATCAAGGTATTAAAGGGGGATTCGTAAATTATATAGTACTTTCATTCGAATCCGCCCCACCCCCACCTCCAAACGCACACTATTCCATGCCCTAATGATTGAGAAAATATCTATATAACCAACACTTATATCAAATGAATTAATTGTACAATTAGATTAGTTATATACAATTTTTCAATCCGACTTAAAAAACGGAGATATTTTGAATTTTCGAAATTCCCTCTCAAAATCATAAAGTGCCCTAGCCGGATTTCAACCGTTTACTAACTAGATTTCTATTTTTGAATGAAACGCTTATACAGGGTGTTTCAAAAAGAGTATACCTATTACAAAGTGTTATTTTGTCCAAACTGTCAACCGCTGCGCCTCGGCTCGGCTATTGGAGAAACGAATCCATAGTTTAGTTAATATTATTGCCACGAGCTAGTTTGCGAAGAGCAATTCCATGATGACAGTACAAAAAAGTTTCAGGTTGAGGAATCAAATTGATCCAATGATTGAATGAGTGGAACATTCGCAGATGGACAGTTCGTAGATACAGGATGTTAGGGCGTGCGGTTAGCTTTTGTGTTAATAATACGAAAGCATTAGACTGAAATAAAATTAATAAAAGAGATAATTTCCTCACCTTGATTATACCGAAGTATTTACTATTCTCTTGGAAAGATGAGGGTGAATAATACAAGCCACTATTTGAGTTCTCCAAAGAATCAAAATATATTGAATGAGGGATAGCATATACATAAACTTTATAGTAATGAACCTTCTGCGTTCGTTAGAACAAAATGATAATAATTTGAAACAATTTAAACCTGAAAAGAATACTAGTTTAGGGACTAACCTTAAATCTACTGAAACAAACATTAACACTAATTGATAAAAATGTGGTGAAACAAAGAAACTTTAACTTTATGAAATATGACTGTACAACCCGGACAGAACACAATGGCTACCCTTTGTTGTGTTTGTGTACTTTAGCGGCAAGCCAATAATATATATATATATATATATATATATATATACTAAATAATGATTGAAATGTCCTATATTATGAGTACTCATTTGATTGTTTATGTCGATAATGCTCGCATTATAATAAAGAAAGTGGTACCTTCGAGAAAAATATACTTTCCATGGGGCGGATTTTTCTTCCAGTGTTATTTGTGTTCCACATTAGATTCCTTTTTCTAACTGGGACAGAATGAAAGCGGAGACCTCTATCTTCGATGCGGCGATCCTTTTTTTGATACACGGGCTGTGGGAGCCGAACAATCTTCACCTTTTTGCGGAGCAAACCCAAGCACGTGCTACACATGGGACAATAGAATCAACAATGGCTGCCCAGCCATCAAGCGAGCGCTGCATCCTGTACGCAAGCGCTGCAGTTTCCGCTCGTGGCCACCGCCTACGGTGACCTCCTCATGTACGGCCGGTTAGTGAACAAAGTAAGCGGAAGTACGACAGAATCTGTATGTAAAGGAAAGAGTCCTGCCCGCCCTCGTGTTCCTGAAGAAAATGTTGCACGATTTCAACAAAGGTTTTTGACGGTTACCAAGCAAAACAGAACACAACTGAAATCTAGTGGCTATAATATAAAGTAAACTATGAATTCGTTTTTCCAATAGCCGAGACGAGGCTCAGCGATCGATAGTTTAGACCAAATTATACATTGAAAGTGATATTTTCTTTTTTGAAAAATCCGTTCGGTGTATCGCGTTCCAAAGCGGGGGTTAGTGTAGAATTTTTCCAATTATGTGTTGTTACAGCTGCACGTAAGTTTATATACTCCGTTCATATTGAAGATGTCCTTGTTCTCGATGTCATTTATGAGCTTCTGCCGTAGGTTGTTGTTGGTTCTGAACGTAGTGTGAAGTCCTTCGTTCCGAAGTGCGTTTGTGATTTTTTTATGTATCAGGGACCCGTGTATGTGATTGCGTGGCGTTTGGTTGATTGGTTCAGCCGAAGTGCTCGCGTCTTGCTAGGCGTTACTAGTTATTTTCTTGAGTAACTTCATCGATTCGTGTGTCGTTTGTAGCCGTTATTGTAGGCTTATTTAGTGTATTGTATTTCAACTCCTTGTCGTAGTTTTCCCTTTGAGGAGCGGAAGGGTATGTAGTCTGTGTAAGCATGTGGCGAAATGCAGCTATGTTTGTGTTGAGTTGGGATGGTTTGAAGTGGCGTGTATTGTTGTATCCGTGGATAGTGGGTTTTCTTATATATGCCGTATCTCCAATAGCTGTCGGTTTTCCTGGTAATCATGAGGTATAGGAAGTTTAGTGTTCCTTCGTTTTCATGTCTCCATGGTGTAGCGTATGTGTGGGGTGGAGTTTATTGAGGTCTTTTAAAAATCCCGTTGATGTAATCTGTTTCCACGATGCAAAAGGTGTCATCTACGAATCTGAAATATCTTGTAATTTGATGTTTATCCATGGAGTTTTTCTATGTGAGTATCTTCGATGTGTTGAATAAATATTTCCGTAAGTATAGAAGAAGTGGGATTTCCCATTCCGAGTCCGTCTGTGGGTATATATATCTCGTTGTTGAACCATCGACATTCTCACTACAGGACTAACAATTTACCTGAACCGTTGACAGATCCAAAACGAAATATTAAAATCGTAAACAACCCACCACACGAAAACAATTTACCTGAACATCAACATCCCCCGTGTGACAGATCTTAATGGTAAGTAAACAGATCTGGACTAAACGTAAACAACTAATACGGTGAACAGAGCATAAAACCCACTGACTGACGGACAAGCAACTCAGTACACTATCTACAGGCTTGAAGATGATGCCATCGCATCGAAAGCGCTTGCCAGCGGTACTCAACCATCAGCCAGTGACGACGGTCTCCGCCAAGAGGTATGACAATAATTTCATTTATATTGGCGGTTCTAACCCTTTATTTGAATTACAAGATCAATTTACTAATTTCCTTTTTATAGCAGAAATAATGCTAAATGTGCAATTAGTATCAAATTTTTAACGGAAGGGGGGCGGGGGGGGGGGGGGGGGGGGGGGGGGGGGGGGGGGGGTGCTGCATGGTCAATATACAAATCACCTTTTCTAAATCCTTCATTATTGGGTATTAAATGTGTTTAAATAATTATTAAGAATCACTATCTTTTTTATTGATTGAAGTATAAGAAGTAGGTTGGCGATACCTGCCAGCCCTAAGTATCAAGTTGATTTATTATATTTTATTCCCTGTATACATTTTATAAGAATAATGTTCGTCTAATTTTCTCATGATAAATATCCCCTGTTGCTGCGACCTAATTGAAGATTTTTTTTGTTTTTTTTCCGAGAGTTCCCGAAAGAGTTGAAACTTGAAGGGTCAGTCAGACAAAAAAAAAGAAAAATAGAGAAAAAAATTCTTGAAAAGTTTTTTTTATTTTTCTTAATGAATCTCGCCGCAAGAAGAGTTACTTACGAGCGGAACTTGGCTCGCGATAATTAGGACTTGTACTCGCTAGAGTTGTTCATTTTGTATAAACTTGTGCTCACCTCTGAACAATATAGTTCAATAGAGAATAGCCTCGCTTTTATATTAAAGTTCTGTCTTGGAATAAATTGTTCTTCAAGAGAAGATCCCCTTCATTAACTCTGGATTATGGAGGCTCATTAGCATATATAATTAACTGCGCCGTATAATGAGACGACATAATGACTGACATTTGAATTTTAAATATGTATATCTATATTTTTTAACTAAGCAATATGCAGGATTTGGATGAGAATTTAAATTCTATCTTTTGTAAAGGAGACCTAGATACTCAAGATTATTCTTATATAAGTAACTAGCTCAGATACCCGGCTTCGCCCGTGAATTCATTTGAGGCTGAATGGTGATGGTATTTTTTTGGCAAGGCTTTACTTTGCACAATATTTAGACATTTACCCGTCCCAGTGTTTAGGGTTATACCCGTCGTTGCTTTGGATTTTTTAATAATAAAAGTAATTTTTTATGTAAAACTTCACTGTCCTGCATATTGTCATATTTCCCGTCTCCTGTGCATTATGCATAGCTTTGAATTATTAAGGTCAAAATATTAACATAGATTTGAATTAATTTTTTCAGGTAAAGGTCCTTTCAGTTCATATTCGAAAGAATTGATGAGCATATCGATATTATACGCAAATTATTAGCTTCATAAATTGTTCCTGAAAAAAATGTAAAAAAACAAAACAAAAGTTACTCTAAATAACAAAGTAAACAACTTTTGTTATGTGCACGTTTGTCGAAAAACAAATAGGCAACGAAATATTTGCGAATCTTTATTTCAGGCGTCCCTTATAACCCCCACTCCCGTTTGAACCTAAAAATGTTAATATAGCTTATACTCATGGAAGAATTAAAGCTAAATCACATTCCGAGTTTTGATAAGTTCTGTTCAATCGTTAGTGCCCAACAAAATTGTAGGCTCCCGCTCTAGTTTTTAGTGTATATCTCGTTTATGCTTTGTTATACGACGATAGTGTATATAACAAAAGTTTCTCTAAATAACAAAATAAACAACTTTTGTTATGTGTATATTTGCCGAAACCCCAATAGGAAACGAAATATCGCTATTTTTAATTTCAGGTCTTCCTTATACCCCCACTCCTCTTCGTCTCAGAGAATATTAACATAGCCTAAAGTCTAAGTTGATGTTAGCAGTAATATACGTACCAAGTTTTATAAAATTCGGTTCAGCCGTTTATGCGTGAAAAGGTAACAAACAAACAAACAGACACGAAAGAAAGAAAATGCAGTTATTGTGTCTATGACACGTGAAACGAACAGTTATCATGAAATTTCGAGAATAAAATCAATGTACAGACAGAGGTTACAATTTTATATATATATATATATATATATATATATATATATATATATATATATATATATATATATATACACATTAAGAAAGTTTCATTTTCTTCTCACACGGATTCGTCATAGGAAGTGTTTTTTCTCCTGATATTCCCATATAACAGTTCGTTTTTTCACGTGTTAATTTTCATTTTCGAAAAATGTCCATCAATCCTACATAGGAAGTGACAAAAAAAAGGTCCTTTTAAAATTATAAATATACTTGTCTGTTATCGCTCTAGCGGTCGCAATTTTTGTTTGATCGTTACCAAATTCTATATTTAAACGTTCTATGTAAAAAGACTGATCAAGTTCGTTAATGGCTGAAATCGGACCAGTGGAGGGGGGGGTTAGAGGGGAAAATTCGAAATATCTCCGTTACTATACGACGGATCACAAACGTGTATATAATCAATCTTATTCAAAATTAAATGTACTATAAATATTATTATATACATTTATTTTCTATCGTGAATATTAGCCTAGATATTTTCATTTTTCAGTTTTCAGCCTTCAGCAAACCCCCACTTCTACACATGTTACAATAGACAATACTCTGTTATGTAATAAACTACATTATTCGAAGCTTAAATACCTTAAATTGTTTTCAAAAGTCCTTTATTATATGAGATAAATGCAAATATGTTAACGTGACACCCTTTCTTCTTAAGTTCTTGAACTACTAAATTTTGTTGATTGAGATAAAAATTATTCTGATCCTTTATAAATTACAGTACTAGATATAGTAAATAGTTTTCAATAAAATTAATGTGTTATAAACAGATATATATTCGTAATGTTTTTTTCTTTCCTGTGTGAAGTTGGCATACCTGTTTTTTTACGTTTCAGGTGATTTCCGTCTGGAAGTTTCTTATTATCGTTTGTATTTGTGCACTTGATGTTGACGGAGCTATTGAGTTACCAGTATGTAGATTTATCTATTGTTAAACATCACGAGGGAAATCCGGTTAGTTTACACTGCCTCTGCGTGACATAATTTTATTTGTTCAAGAATTTTTTATCTATATATTCAGCTCTGATAGGTTGTCTGACCTCTTTGTTTACAATTCAGATGATTACCGTGGTGGAGGTTATTACAATGTTTATTGACTGAAAGATTCCTCTTTGTCATTTGTATTTGTTCACTTACTATTGTGTAAGTGTAAAACATGTAAATTTAGGTATTTCAGATCTTTATTTGGGAACTCTGCTTAGTTTACGCAGTCTCTGCGTGACGGACTTTTTTGAAGTAAACCAAAATTTGACAAAAACGTTGCTTGACCAATGGGCTTTATATTGGTATACGTCCATTGAGGATTTCTTGGGAAGCTCTGAGAGGATTTAGGTATGACGAATTACTAAATTATGGCTAAATAGATATGTAGAATTGAGGATATGTCGAAGGATATTTCCATGAATGGGAGAGAGGTGTAGGTTTGGTTGACAAATAGATTCTAGTAGCCATTGTGCTAGCTGTCATTTATCACGTGTCAGACCTCCTCTCGTTCCCTTATCGCCCATTCATACATCGCTAGGGGATCTACGGATCAGTGGACTCATGCACCAGTTAGAAAAGTATTACCCCTACCCATTCGCAGGCTGAACAAAGCAGGCTTCCTAGGCACTCAAATGACGCCATCTGTCATTCATGTTTATCGATCAGTAAGTTCAGTTTAATATCTCAAAAGCTGCACATGAAGTGCTTACAAGGGGAGTGCACGGCCTTCCCCCCACCGATTTGAACGTCAATATTTTAGTGTTTAGTACCTGATGAAAAACCAATTCTGTTAAAGCGAGAGAACGCACTTCTCAAGCGTTCATCTAAAAAAAATTGTTAAAGTTTGCCTGTGAATTTTCCCAAGGTACTTACTTCAAGGAGTCCCTCAAGGCGCATGGGGATAGCCCTCTATTTGTAATTGGAAATCTCGAGATCGAAACTTGCCTGAAGCGACAACTTTTTTTCTGGATTTTTTTTTTTTCATTTTTTGCTTCTAGGTCGTTTATTTAATATTACCGATAACAGTAATTACCTAGACTCAATCATTAAACACCTAAAAGACATTAATATATACAACACACTATAATCTACAATTTCCACACACACACACACACACTACTCCTCACTTCTTTCCTAGGTTAGCAGGGTGTATAAACATTAATTTTACATATTTATTATTATTTTATTATATTATTTTATTTTTTGGTTTCCCTTTCCCTTCTTCTTTTTTTATTTATTAATTTTTTTTGTTTTCTCTTTTTCCTTCTTTTTTTTATGTATTAATTTCATTGCTTTTCTCTTTTCCTTATTTTTATTATTATTATTTTTATTTATTTCTCCCCCTCCCCAGTTGATCTCATATTTTCACCATCCTGATCTTCCATACAATAAAGTTTGTTTCACATAAAAATGGTATTTCAATGAACCTATCAAAAACCATCTTTGTTCACTCCTTTTACGTTTCCTTCTTCCTATTTTGTTTTTGCTATTCGCTTTTTTGTACACGATTTAATTATGAATAAATCGGGGGTGTTGCGGAACTCATTTAAATAAATAAAAAAATATTTAATATTAATAAATAAATAAAAAAGGTTCTTTTAATTTTTAGCGTGTTCCATAATTTGAATTGGCACAAGTAAATATTTAATATTATACAAGAAATATACTATTAATTGAAAATATGATACTTCTATCATCAAGATAACAATTTTATTGCTGATGACAATGGTGTTGAAGAGTAGAATGTATTTTAATACTTCAAGGTATTTAGCTAATCTGTTCGATCAAATACGAGCAGTTTTACTTGATAAAATTTTCAACTGGATGATACAAATATACGTCAGTGATCCTATCCCAAGCATAATGAAAATATAGCTCTAACGTAAAAAACTGTTAAAAAATATTTTTATGTCTAGAGCTGAAAAATTTTAAAAATCTTTATTTATTGTAAATAAAATAATATCAAATAAATTGGTAAAGATAGATAAAACCGTATAAAAATATTAATGAAATATCTGCGTTATTGTTGATAATTGTTATATACTTACGTTATCAATTAATAATATATTTCTTGTATATTGTTAAATATTTCCTTATAACAATTACATTTTTGACAGAAAGCATTCGAATTTTCTTTGGGAACCACTCCAGACATTTAGGCAAACATTAACATTTTTTTTTTTAAACGAACACTTGAGAAGTGCGTCCTCTAGCTTTAACAGAATTGGTTTTGGGGACAGAGAGAGAGTGTGAGAGAGAGAGAGAGTGAGAGAGTGAGGGGGAGAGAGTGTGAGAGAGAGAGTGAGAGAGAGAGAGAGTGAGAGAGAGAGAGAGAGAGAGAGAGAGAGAGAGAGAGAGAGAGAGAGCAACAACATAATCCATGCCAGTGAGCATGGTGACAGGACAACATAATTGCCAATGTTTGGCGTTCATTGCGTCGTTCATTTCCCCCCAAATAATGTATCACTATATCCTTAATGAGACTCTAATGCGAGCCAAATGCGGCTAAATAATTGGATATACAATTACAGAGGTTGCTACAGCCAGTTGACAACAGTCTGAATTTGAGCATTCTGGGATTATTTCAGATATAATTTCTCGGAACCTATAATATATATACATAAACACACACATGTATATTGTTTTAAATTAAGAATGTAACTTCACATATATACCAAACAAATTCTCGATTGACCTCAAAGTATGGAGTTTTGTGTTAAAATACTCCGGGGTTCAAGTAAGCCATGTGAGTTTCGGCGTCGGAGTTAAATCTCACTTGAGTTAAAATTACAGTTCGTTCTCACCTTTGCTTTAGTAATTTATCTTAATCTCACGTGGTAAACCTAGAGTTATGAGTTCGATTCTCGCCTGCACAATAGGAATTTATTCAGTGACGAACTCATTAAATAAAAACCCTAGCCCTGGCTAGAGGGCGGTGACCTGTTGATAACCCGTCCAAATTAACAATAGTAGCATAATGTGGATGTAAATAAATAATATTTTTTAGCAATTTACTTAGTGATTAACTCGTTAAATAAAATCCATAGTTCCACCCTGGCTAGAAAAGGTTGGTAACCTGTAGATAACCCGTTCCGAATAGCCTCATTAGTCCAATGTGGACGTTAATAAAGTTCGTCACGCATGGACTGCGTTAACTAAGCAGATTTCCCACTTGAGTCCCGTATTTCAATTTATCTCATGAAGTAAAAGTTCAATGATTACCATATTTAGTATTTAACTTCCAAATAATGTGAGCCTCAAACTAGTAATGTAGTTTATTGTTGATATGAAATGATTATGAAGGTTGGGTGGATTACTCATGCCCGACAACCTACAAAAACGCAAATTAACGTACGGTTTAAAAGTTAAAGTGAATAAAGGGAAACAATGCACATCACAACATTTATAGATCTTTAATTTTGCAATATGTTTGGCTTTATAACATTTTTCGATCCAACGTTACAGTGAACAGTGAGGTATTTATTGAATCGTTTCGAAAATCAACCTCCCCCCTCTAAAACCCCCACACACCAGGTCCGAATTCAACTGCACACCCATTAACTCAATTCATCTTTTAATGTTATCCTGAAACGATAAATAGTCGAGTTTTGGTACGATTATACAAAATCGTGACCGCTTCCAATGAAATTGCGGTAAACTAAGAATTATTTATTTGGGCTTCGCACTCGGGCGATGTTGCTTCTAAACTAAAGGATTTGGATCTTAATAAAAAATCAAAACAATACAACCAGAAAAAAAAATTAACAAAACAGAAATGGAAACACAAAGCACAATAAAGAAAACAAAACAGTATACGGAACACAAAACGCAAAAGGAAACACAAACGCAAGAGGAACCCAGAACACGAAAAGGAACTCAAAACATAAACAGAAAACAAACACAGAGAGAAAACGCGAAAAAACAGAGATGAACAGCCAAACACTAATGGTGAGTAAAAAATAGGAAGCGCAACTCAAAACAGAAACTGAAAAAAAAAATATAACACAATTAAGAAAATGCAAAATTAAACCACAATATCTGAATGAATAAGCACTAAAACGGAACTAGAACTCAAAAATGTAAAAATGAAACTCAATTAAAGCATTAATGGAAAATCACGAAACAGAATAAGTACACAGTCACAGAAAAAAATAAATAAATGAGCAGAGAACACCAAATAAAGACAAAATTTTCAAAGCTAGGTAGCGATGAACTGTAAATCAAAACGTATTGATATTGGGGTCAACAAGAAATCATTAATAAAATATTTAAATCTATTAAATTAAATAAAATCGAATTAATTAATTAATAAAAATTGTGTGTATAAATTGAAATAAAATAAATTTAAAAATGAATTAAGGTTTACATAGCGAATATAGTTTTATTACTTAGTTGATCTGATTGTTTTTAACAAAATAAAAAACTGTACTTACATCCCTAAAAAACACACAAGGAGTGAAGTGTAAAACTCATACGAACCCACTACCCAAGCACAACACAGCGCACAAAACACACACACCACATCACACACACACCAAAAAAGCACACACACACACACATACTAACACAACTGGGCACGGTAACATGAATCTAAAGTTTTATATTATATATTTTTTATATATGTGTGTGTGTTGTGTCGAGTGTGTTTTAATTTTGAGGGGGGGGCTCAGGGTGGCTCAATTTCGTGCATCCCATTAGGTGGGATCTGATACACAACACTGGCGTTAATTGAGGGAGCAACAACCTCAACAAAGCAGATTGTTGATAGAATTTTAGGTACTAACTAATCTGTAAATTAATAGAAGATGAATTAAGGAGGTCACAATTCGACCTTATGAGAAATATTAGATGCGACCAGTTTATACATATGTATACACGTATTTTTAATTTGTAACTCATTAATTAAAATTAACTGGTTTCTTTTTGATTAAGCCGAGCTGAAAAAATAATTACTCTATTTAATGGAGCATGGGGAATATTATCGTTCACATTTAATTAAAATGCCATCGACCCCTATAGTTTTTTTTATTTATTTTTTTATACGAGATCGAATTATTCAAATTTATAATGCGCGACGTGAATTGAAGTGACAGAATAATTTATTTAGCCAGGTGGTTCAATTAAATTAGTATAATGTTCTCATTTTCTTTTTTATCCGGGCCATTATTTTTTTATTAAATCTGGTGTGACGAGAAATACTTCTCCAATTAAAAAAAAAAAAAGTTAATAGGAAATCGTGAAAATGGTTATCTTGCAAAGTTTCGTGAAAATAAATTAACTTTTCCAAACGTTTGAATAGTTAAAGACCCTGAGTCGCTTAAAACGATGTTTAAATTATAGAAAACAAAATTGAAAAAAATTATATTGAAAGCTACCTTTTTATATAAGATAGTTTACCGGAACTATTTAGAAATAGCAGTCCATACTTTTTAAACTCATCTCCAATGGTATTACTTGGATTATTTAATTATTCTAACACAATGAGTCGTATAATATTTTTATTGGGCTATAGTGATTCGTATGGTCAAGGTACGTCGGAAGAAATCAAAGTGATAGAGCTGAACTGAAATGAAAAATATCTTAGAAAACCGGTGTGAGGGGGTTCTGCGTACTACCATTAAGCATTATGGTGGTGATCTCTTCGACGTAATCTCAATTCTCTATTTCTATATTAGTATGTAAAATCCATTTAAAAATTAAATTGTTTGGCGCGGTTTTTAAAAAATAATGTGTGTGTGTGTGTGTTGTTGTGTGGGTGTTTGTATGAGTTTTCAATAACTCTGCCAGTGTGTTTATAGGGGAAGTTCATAGTTTTAGTATGTTATGTCAAATAGGTCACTAGTTATACGACTCAAAACACTTATGTTTTAATAATAAACCTTTCATATGTATTCATTGTTAAATACACCAAAATTTTATTTTAGATTGTTGATTTTTTATTTAATATTTAAATATTTTTTTAATGCTTTCTTTGTTGTTGTCCAATACCAATAGTTTTTGATTTTTTACAGTTTTACGCACCTAGCTTTGGAATTTATGTCTTTATTTTTTCTCATTGCTCAATTTATTTTTTATTTTTGCCTGTTTTCTAATATTTGTTTTTTGATTTCCATTCATGCTTTTTGAGTTCCATTTTTGTTTTTGAGTTCCATTTCCATTTTTGAGTTCTAGTTCCGTTTTTTGTAGGTTTCATTCAGTTTTTGTGTTTAATTTCGCCTTTTGGTGTTCAATTTTTTTTTTTTATTTCCAATTCTATTTTGAGTTTTGCGTTCCTATTTTCATTTTCCCATTTCTTCTGTTTTGATATCATTCTCAGTTTTTCGTGTTTTCTCTCTGTGTTTTGATCCTTTTATGTTTTGTAAATCCTTTTATGTTTTGTGTTCCTTTTGTGTTCTGTGTTCCTTTTCTGGTTTGAGTTCCTTTTGCGTTAAGTGTTCCATTTCTATTTGTTTAATTTTGTTAATTTTTTTGTTTGTATTGTTTTTTTTTTGTTTTTTTTAAAGTTACAAATCCTTTAGTTTAGAGCAACATCGCCGAAGCTCCAATAAATAAATAAATATTATGAAACTTATGTAAAATGGAATTTAAATATAATATGGGCATATGCTTTTTCGGTATTGAGTTAGTCAAAGTGAAAATGGGATAGGAATAGTTATAGGAAATTGTATTTTTAGCGATATTGGAAGAAGTTTTCAAAATATTTCTTCAAATGCCCATCAATCCTACCCCGGATATAACGAAAATAAAATTCGTTAAACTCAATATATAATACTAATAAATATAATATCTGTTTGACTTTAAACGATCTAGCTGGCTCTATTTTTGTTTGTTCGTTAAAAAAACTCGATATTTAAACATTTTATATAAAACTAAAGAATTAATTAGTGCATAGCAGTAAATGGCTGATATGAGATCAGAGGGGGTAAAAATGAAAATTTAAAATACCTTCATTATTATGAATCAGGTCAAACCACTTTATTGTAAAATTAATTTTCTTATATTGTTTTATACATTTCTGCAAATATTAATTGTGATGTTTGTATTTTTTTACTTACTGGTCTCTAGTAAAAACCCACTCTTACAAGTTTCATATTAACAATTAGCTGGTATATCAAGAAAATTTCACTCAAATCTTAAATAACAGCTATTGATTTCATTGAACTTTTAACCAGATATAATCAAATAAATTCGAAGTGGTGTCATTCATTAATAAAATCTAAACTATGTTTTTAGCAGATTTCCCTTAAGGGAAATCAGCTATTGAGGTTGTACTCATGACGCGATTTTTGAAATTTTTCTTCAAATGTCCATCGATCCTACCCAGGAGATGACAATTATGAGGTCCGTTCAAAACTGTATATATATATATATATATATATATATACAGCTAGTAGTCGCAATTATTGTTTAATCGTTACCAAACTCGATATTTAGTTGTTTAATGAAAAAAGAAAGATCAAGTTCGTTAACGGCTGAAATCGGTCCAGGGTTAGGGGGGGGTTTAGAGGGGAGGATTTTCGAAAATTCAAAATATCTCCGTTACTATAGGTCGGATCGAAAACTTGTATAAAAAAATCTTATTGTAAATTAAATTTACTATAAATATTGTTATGTATATTAATTCACTATCTTGAATATTAACCGAGATATTGGTATTTTTCAGTTTTCAGCCACCAGCAAACCGCCCCTTCTACCAATGTTACATAAACAATACTCTGCTACATAATAAATATCAATATTCGAAGCTTAAATAACCAAAAAATTGTATTCAAGAGACCTTTAATATTACGAGATACATGCAAATATGTTCGGAGATTCCCCCCCCACCCGTCTTAAGGTTTTCGCTGGAAAAATTGATTGGATAGGGATAACAATTATTCTGAATCATTATTAATAACATACTCGCTATAGTAATAGTTCTCATCAAAATTACATATGTTATATTCTGATATATTTCAAGTAATAGTTTTCTTTCGGTTTGTGAAAGCGGGCGAACCCGTTTGTAGTGTACATTTCTAAACCTAACGCTTCCTGTTCGGCAGGCAGGTTATTGAAAATAGGAGAACATTTTTATTTCGTTTGTCTATTTATTCACGGCGGTGTTGTGTTACCAGTATGTAGATTTATCTATTACTAAACTTCACGTGGGAAATCTGCTTGGTTTACGCAGCCCCTGCGTGACGGACTTTCTATATGATCAACAGGGCTCAGGTTAGCCTAACGATTTTAATAAATAACATTGTTATTTTCTAATGAAAATAGATAAAAGTGAGTGGGAGATTTATAACTGCCCTAATCGGAATAATACTTTGAACTATCATATAAGTCTAAGAACATAACATCATTTGTCATAATATGCCATAAATAATATTGATCTCCTGCAATATTATTTAATTTATATCATATTTATACTGCGTTATAACACAAAAGAGCATATAATAAAAGTTACTTTAAAACCAAAAACTACTTTTGCTCTGTGCACCTTTACCGAAAAACAAATATGGAGCGAATTATGGCTTTATTTCATTCCATCTCATTTAGAACCTACACTCCATCTCACCCCTAGAAATGTTGATGTAACTTATAATATGGAGGAGTAAATGCTAATTCACTTACCGAATTTTTGATTTTTGAACCAATAATATGTCACAGGTCGTTTATGCCGGAAAAAAAACGGCTTGATAACTCAACTAACTATCAAACGTATACACTTTCCCATTACAGTTTTTTGAATATAAATCCCTCGTTTATGATTCGGTTTACGTACAAAACGGTTATGCTAATCAATAATGTTTACTCTTAATAACAAGTTAAAGAACTTTTGTTATGTGTGTTATTGTGACAATGCCATGTGAAACGAAAAAGAATCGTGAAATGTTGCCCATAAAAATGAACTTAGAGACAGACAATTTAAAACCGTTATTATGAATCGTATCGAAAACTTATATAGAACTAATCTTGATGAAGATTTAATTAACTATTGTTTTAAATATTTTCCCTAACTCAAATATTAACCGAGTTATTTGTTATTCTTGTTACTTTTTATTCGAGTATTTTCCTTTTAAACAGCTTATTCACTGCATATCACATGTCAAATGTTACTTTTAATTCCAATTTTCATTGGCTTCTCACTTTGGGAGAAAAATAGAATATATGGTGAGATGAGATCACAAGAGTATTAATAATTATTATTATTAGTTTGGTAAATCTGGCCCTTAGTTTTACGCATATCCCCTTCTATGGGACGGGTTCTATCGTTCGGGGTGAAAGGACATCTTAGTTGTGCCGTGGTAGAATATCGTAAGAGGAGATAGTTGAAGAAGCTCTATGGACTGGCTGTAAAAAATGACAGGAGCTGTAATAAGGAGTATTCCCCTCACGATTGTGTACGTGTTCCCCCACCCCCACCCCCTCTCACCCTTCCAGAACCCCTCCTCGCCCTCTCTCTCTTCACCCCTGGGATTATTTACAGATTCTATAGCCGCTCTATAACCTCCCTCTGACACGTCAAACTGTAAACCCTTATATAACCTCCCTCTCTGCTCACACACCCTTCAAACCCCATTACAGATCTCATCAAACACGACGGCCTACTTTGATCTTTGCAATGAGCTATATTACCAAGTCATGATCCAATATGCACCCGCTGTGGAGACATAGTGACTATGGAAGTCGTTGAATAAAACTATCTGTCTTCTGAAAAAAATATTCATTCATTCATTATTCAAACAATCTTTATATTTCCCTATTCGAATAGTTTTTTTTTTGATGTGGCTAATTGTTCACAACCTTTAAACTACATGGCTGTGATCCAGGACAAATTTGACAAGTAGGTGTCATACGTGACACCTACCTGCCATATGCTTATTTTCCATTTTATTCTGCTCAGAATCACTCTTCTTGTCTCAATATAACATTTACAAAAGTTAAGATGTGTTAGTGTGTGCATGTGCTTGTGAGTACCACCCCCCCCCCCCTCGTCAATGAGAGCTTAAATTGAAAATATTATAATAAAAAATATGCATAAAAGGTATATTCATAGTATAGTACAACGATTATGTAATTTAAGTTATATTAATTAGACACTAAGCTATGTTGAATACCATTGTATTAAATACTTGAAGTTCAATAAGCATTGAGTAAGCATATTGTTGCGAAAATTATAATAGATTAAATAATCCTTCAAGAGAGGACAGGAAGAGACGGAGAGAGAGAGAGGTGTCGCGTTATTTGGAATGTGTGACGTAGATCAATAGAGACCGACGGAGGGTCGAGACGCATCGCCGCTCGTCTAGCCCATGACTCGAATGAACTAGACAATTCACCTTTGATGTATGCTGACTAAGCGATATAAAGAGGGCCTGCCGGGAGTAAGTCGGTTTTTATTGTCACCTTGTCTTGTTGTTTCAATTCAGTGCTTCAGTGCGAACTTGATGCAGTGCGGTAAAGTGTATTTTAAAAGAAGAACAGTGTTGATGCCGTGACTGTAGGTATTCTCCGTTTAGTCGCCGTGTTTTAAGACAGTGCAGTGGCCGCATTAGTAAAGGAGAGTTGCAGTGCCGCGAAGTAAAGGACAGTGCAGTGCCGTCTTGTTGGTGATTTCACGTGAATTATTGGACTGTGGACTCATTGAAGAACAGTAAACGCTATCAGTGTATACTGTGAGTAAGTAGAATTAAGAATAATCACCAAGTTTATTGTGCATTGTGAAATAATCTTTTGCAGTGATATAAAATAACTGTGAAACTTGTCGAGTATTTAATTTTGCAATCCAAAAGAAACTTATTATTAAAAAAACGTTTTATCTACTGGTTTTGGTAATCAAAAACGTAACGACTGGTGTCAGAAGTGGGATTGCAAAATTAAAATCAACAAAAATGAAGTTTGAAGAACTAAAAGTGGAACAGCTGAAGAAGGAGCTGGCTAAACTGGAGCTGCCAACAACAGGAAATAAGGCTGAATTACAAAGGCGGTTGACAGATGAATTCCAAAGACGAGGAATAGATATAAAAACACACGAGTTTGACGATAAAGAAGACATTGCTGTAAGTACTCCTATGTCAAATAGCAATTGGACTTAAATTCAATTTTAGCCGCTATCATGGAAAATAACCAGAAACTCTTGGAAGCTTCAAAAAGTAACAGCGAGAAAATCTTAGCGGAAGTCAGACAAGAATTTCAGGAATTCTAGAGAATTCAGAGGACAGTGAGAAAATCAGACAAGAATTCCAGGAAGCTTCTAGAGCTAATTACGAAAAATTAGAAGAAGCTTCTAGAGCTACTTACGAGAGATTAGAAGAAGCTTCCAGAACTAATTGTGAGAGACTCGAAGAAAAATTTCAGGAAGCTTCTAGAGCTAATTGCGAAAAAGTTGAGGAACTTCAGGAAGCCTCCAGAACGAAAAACCTCAAACTCCACGAAATATCAGAGGTATTGGACAAACGAGTGGAAGCCATTGATCAGAGAGTAAGCGGGTTTGATGAAAAATTGAATAATGTTGAAGAGAAAGTTTCAAACCTAGTAAAGTAGGTAGACGTTGAAATTCGTGAGCAACAATTACATATGGTTAATCTTCATGTTCGATATTTTACGGTGAGGATCATTTCAGATATTTCCCGCTAGATAAAGGCCCCTACGTTTGATGGTAGCGTAGCATTCAATGTTTTTAAGTTTCAATTTGAGACAGTCGCCAGTAAGAACGGATGGAATGATGAAGAAAAAGCCATAGAACTGATTTTGGCATTGAAGGGAATTGCTGCAGAAATCCTGGAGGGTATACCATCAGCCTGCAGGAATAATTATGAGGACATTATGGTGGCGTTACAGCGCAAGTTTGACGGTAAGCATAAGCGAGAACATTACAGGATGGAATTAAGGAGCAGAGTACAGAAACCGAATGAGACGCTCCAAGATTTTGCCATGGAATTCGAACGTCTGGTCCAGCGGACTTACCCAGGCGAAAATCACCTGTTCCTGGATCAGTTTAAAATTGAAGCATTTGTGCGCTAGCCCAGGAGACCGCTCACGTAATGTCGAAACCACAAGTCTTCAAGGTGCGACGTCTTGAGGCTGATATTCAAAATGACGCCCAAATGTCAAGGAGAGACATAGAAGAACTCGTCATGCGAATAATGGAGGAGCAAAGGAACAGATCACGCTCAAAGCGCTACAACTGTGGCAAGACCGGCCATTTTCAACGTAACTGTAAAGCTCCAAAGAAAAGGTCAAGATCTGTTTCGCCACCAAGGGAGAACAAACGGACGAATAACCCCAAATCTCAAGAGACACCGTTAAACTAAAACGAGCTAGCACTGAGGGGCAAGAGCTAGCTCCTACAACCGCTGGCCCCACAATTCTCCATTTCCATTAAATACAACAGCAGAATAGCAAACCTTACAGCTCTTGGACTCATTAACGGAAGGAAGACAGGATTCCTCACCATAGACCACAGGGGCGTCGCAGACCATAAATTAACCCGATTTGGTAAAAGGAAATCAGTGGAAACCATTTAAGCAGAACGTTGCGAACTGCGCACTGCTACTGGGGAATCAACCGCACCACCGTCCCCTTATGGAAGAGGCCAAGGTTCGACTGACCTATCGCCGAACACTAGGCGCCGATCATGTAATTGTTTGTCGCCGACCATAGTGGGACGAAGTGGAATCATCGGTGCAAGAATACTTTCATGATAGCTCACGGTATCAATCTGCACATGGGTCAGCAGTTTATTGATCTGGCCGCAACTGTCCGAGATACCCTTGGATTTTGGATATGAGAGCAAGACCACAGTAAAGGAGGCTATTTACCGTCGGACGCCAGAAATCGCCACCCCAGTCGGAAACCTTAGTATGGGCCCCGCGTGTGGGATGAAGAATGTGAGGATAACCGGTTTGTGGTAAGTAAGAACCTAAAAGAACTTAAAGATGACATTATAAACAGCTAAAGCCCTCGTGAAAACCTGTGTCGAATGGACGAGTTCCAGTGGGAAGTAACGAAACCTATCCAACAATGAGAAGATTATTAACAAAAATTTTTGAAATAGGTCAATGTGAGCCAGCAGAAGCAATAATTAACTGTGCCAAAAATTCCTGGAAGCCCGAAGAATGACAGCCCAGGGAGCGCGAAATACTTGCAGAAGAAAAAGGAAAAAATGGATGAAAGGAACCTGAACATCGCCCAAAGGAAACAAAGCAAAGGAGTTGCTTAAGGACACATGCCTTCCGTTCCCTTTCGCCCTAAACAATAAAATAGCCCAGGGTAGAAACAGCTGTAGTGAAAACATGGGGAAAAATAAAAATACCGGTGAAGCGAGACCTATTTAAAACAAAGCACCCAGGAGTTGGTTCCCCTAGCGAAAGCGGGAAAACGAAGTTAAGGAACTTGTCAAACGAAATGGAAGCGGAATGGGAGTCCTTGAAACCATTATTTTTTCCTTCGAGTCCGTGGAGCTCTGCCCAATATAGTTTCTAGTAAAGAAGAAAGACGGCAGCAACCAGATTTCTGCGTCCGACTACAAGAAAAACTCAACGGACGTCCACCAAGAAATAGACAGGCTTATCCGCTGCCAAGAATTTGACGACAAACCTAAGGACACGGTTTGGGCTTGGTTACGAGATGGTTTTCCTCTACCTTGGACTTGCAAAGCGGCTACTGGCAAGTAGAGATAGCCGAATTTAAGGACAAAAGGAGGAAAACTGCCTTTAGCGCCAAAGCAATCGGTTTATGGCAGTTTCAAATGGTGGGATGCCATTTTGGGGACTTTTGGCAACGCCCCCCCAGCTACTTTTTGAGCGTTTAATGGGAACGAGTTGCTAAAGGGGTCTTCCAATTTTGGGAAATGAACAATGCTTTTTGGGTGTATTCTAGGACGGACATAATCGTTCCTTATATGGGGAAGGACTTTTGAGGAAAGCATCTTAAAAAAATTCTGGGATGAAGTATTTAAGTCGCATAAAACCGCAGCTGGGCTGAAGTTTAAGCCCAATAAAGAAATGTGCTTCTTGTATATTCGAGAAGGAGGTCAACATACCTTGGGGCATCGGGGTTAACAGCAGAGGGCATTCCCACCTGACGAGGACAAAATAAAACCGGGCAGTAAAGGAACTGGCCCTCGAACCCACGGAAATCTTCCAACGAGCTGCGTAGCTTCCTGGGGCTTTTTGCCACATATCTACAGGAGAATTTCGTGCCAAACTTCGATCAGGTAGCTGCCAGCTTTTGCCGCGAGCTAACCAAAACAGTCGCGATTTTTCATACCACTGGAGTTGAGTCCAAACGGGAGAAGATTGCGTTTTCCAAGGAGGGTCAAGGAAACTCTTGGTGCAAAAGCACCTTTCCCCTTGCCTATCCAATCGGACTTGGGACAGAAGTTTTTCATAAATTGATAACCGGAACGCCAGTGGCTATTGGAAATAAGGAAGGGAGTTTTAACTTTTTCCCCCTCAAGTAGTTGATGAATGCGGCAGAAAGGAGTAATTGGCTTACTACAGCAGGGCTACTTTACAAGCCCGAAAGAAATTATTGTTGTTAACCCGACGGGAGATTCCTTCTGGCAGTGTTTGGAGTGCGTTCAAGCATTTACCACAAATACTTGTATGGTCAACACTTTAACCTTAAGAACAGACCACTCCGCACTACGTTGGCTGCTGCAGTTCAAGAACCCAGAAGGTCAGCTGGCACGATGGATTGAACCTCTGCAGTGCTATGACTTTAGCATCGAGCATCGGAAAGGTGGGAAACACAATAACGCAGATGCCCTTTCAAGACGGCCTTGTAACATAGAATGCAACAGAAAACCAACCCGAAATGAGACATCAGCCCCGATTCTGGCGAAGATTATATCGGCTAAGGAATGCAACAGAAAACCAACCCGAAATGAGA
Organism: Riptortus pedestris; assembly: GCA_019009955.1. NCBI lineage: Eukaryota > Metazoa > Arthropoda > Insecta > Hemiptera > Alydidae > Riptortus > Riptortus pedestris. Next base: position 14,065,414 of record CM032228.1, read on the forward strand.
CATCAGCTGAAAGCCCACTTGCGAAATCATACTGGGTACAGTGGAATAGCCTAAAACTGGTAGAGGGCTGCTTATATCGATCTTGGGAGAGTACAGATGGCAAAACCACAACCGACCTAATTGTCGTGCCAACTTCCAAGATAAAAGAGGTATTGAAGCAGTTCCATAATGGTCCCAGCGGCGGCCATCTGGGCATTACAAAAACCCTGAAAAAGATAAAACAACGATTTTACTGGGTGAGATGTCAGCAATCTGTAACCGATTGGATAGCCAATTGCGAACAGTGCATTGCAGCCAAGGGGCCAACGAGAAGAAGTCGTGGCAAACTTCAGCTGTACAACGCAGGTGCCCCTTTCGAGCGGATAGCCATCGATGTTGCTGGTCCATTCCCTGTCAGTGAGGCTGGAAACCGGTATGTCCTAGTTGTAATGGACTATTTCAGTAAATGGCCCGAAGTGTATGCCATCCCAAACCAGGAGTCCAAAACGGTTGTAGATAATTGGGTGTGCCGATACGGGGTTCCAATAGAACTCCATTCTGACCAGGGGCGCAATTTCGAATCGGCCATATTCAAGGAAATGTGTGAATTGTATGGCATTAAAATGATAAGAACGACACCGCTTCATCCACAATCTGATGGCATGGTCGAAAGATTTAATCGGACACTGAAGGAATATCTCTAAGTGGTTAGCACACACCAATGGGATTGGGATGTGCACATACCAAAATTACTACTGGCTTACCGGTCGGCCGTCCATGATTCCACCTCAAGTACTCCATCGAAAATCTTATTTGGAGCAGAATTAAGACTGCCAGTGCATTTGGAATTTGGGGTCAAACCCTGACCGTCCTGCGAAAACAATGGAAATACTCCCCAGGCACAAGGAGACCTGCATGAGCTCCATGAGTTTGTCCACAACCGTATTAAAATAGCAAGTGATAAGACGAAAGCCAGGTATGATCGAGCAGCAAATACGGAGGGATTCACTGAAGGGCAAATGGTTCTACTATTCAACCCACAACGAAAGAAAGGACTATCCCCTAAATTGCAAACGCACTGGGAGGGACCTTACAAGGTGATCAAGAGATTGGGCGACGTTGTCTGCAGGATACAAAGATACCACAATCCGAGGTCTAAAATGAAAGTGGTACACCTAGAGCGACTAGCCAAGTATGGCAACGGTGATATTGAGCCTATTCGGGACGAAAAGGCATAAGTGGGCGGCAGTGTTGCGAAAATTAAATAGATAAATAATCCTTCAGAGAGAGAGAGAGAGAGAGAGAGAGAGAGAGAGAGAGAGAGTGTCGCGTATTTGGAAAGTGTGACGTAGATCAAAGAGACCGACGGAGGGTCGAGACGCTTCTACGCTCGTCTAGCCCAGCCTCGAATGAACTAGACAATTCCCCTTTGATGTATGCCGACAAGCTATATAAAGAGGGCCTGCCGGGAGTCAGTCAGTTTTTATTGTCACCTGTCTTGATGTTCACATCAGTGCTTCAGTGCGACTTAGTGCAGTGCGGTAAAGTGTTTTTAAAAGAAGAACAGTGTTGTGCCGTGACTGTAAGTAACAGTTTAGTGCCGTGTTTAAGACAGTGCAGTGCCGCGAAGTAAAGGACAGTGCAGTGCCGCGAAGTAAAGGACAGTGCATTGCCGTCTTGTTGTGAATTTCAGTGAATTATTGGACTGTGACACATTGAAGAACAGTGACGCTATCAGTGTATACTGTGAGTAGTAAATAAGAATAATTACCAACTTCTTCTATACTTACGTAAATATTTATTTAACACATCGAAGATACGCACATAGAAAAACTCATGGAGAAACATCAAATCACAAGATATTTCAGATTCGTAGATGACACCTTTTGCATCGTGGAAACCGATGACATCAACGGGATTTTGAAAGACCTCAATAAGCTCCACCCCAACATACGCTACACCATGGAGACTGAAAACGAAGGAACACTAAACTTCCTTGATCTCACGATTACCAGGAAAACTGACAGATTGGAGTACGGCATATATAGAAAACCTCATCATTTCGCCACATGCTACACAGACTACACACCCTTCCGCTCTCAAAGGAAAACTATGACAAGGAGTTGAATACAATACACGAAATAGCCTACAATAACGGCTACAAACGACACACGATCGATAAGTTACTCAAGAAAATAACTAGTAACGCCAAGCAAGACGCGAGCACTTCGGCTGAACCAATCACCAAACGCCACGCAATCACATACACGGGTCCTGATACATATAAAATCACAAACGCACTTCGGAAAGAAGGACTTCACACTACGTTCAGAACCAACAACAACCTACGACAGAAGCTCACAAATGACATCGAGAACAAGGACATCTTCAATATGAACGGAGTATATAAACTCACGTGCAGCTGTAACAACACATACATTGGACAAACTGGAAGGAGATTGAAACCGCGCTACTCCGAACATATCCGCTCGTTCAGACTTAACAAACGAGATTCCAATTTCGCCAACCACCTGAACGACCATTGCCACGACCCGACGAGTATAGCCGACAGCATGAAACTTCTACACCGACAAACGAAAGGCCGACGATTGGACATACTAGAGAATATGGAGATATACAAACAACGGAGACATCATCAATGAACAGCTCAACACTAGCTCGGACACGATCTTCAGACCACTAAAACTTCTTAAAAGGAATAATAAACGGAAGAAGCCAACAGACGGACTCACGCAAGATTACCAACAGGTAAAGCGACGACGCAGGTAGTTCCATGTAGTATTTAATCATTTATTTATTCATTTTTCTATGATACATAATTTTTAATGTATAATAACAATGACACAAATATTACATTATACCCGTATCTACATATCATATGTATTACACCAGACCACCACACACATCAACACTAGAAATGTAAACACCCATACGGATGAGGACAATGACCCACTACACGATAACAATTTACCTGTACACTAGTTTAAACGCACCTCGTTTGACAGTTCTGTATGGTAAGTAAACAGATCTAATAAAACGTTAACAACCCACCACACTAAAACAATTTACCTGAACATCAACATCCATCTTTTGACAGATCTGAGTGGTAAGTAAACAGATCTCGATTTAAAACGTGAACAACCCACCACACGAAAACAATTTACCTGAACATCAACATCCCTCGTTTGACAGATCTTAGTGGTAAGTAAACAGATCTGGACTAAACGCAAACAACTAATACGGTGAACAGAGCATAAAACCCACTGACTGACGGACAACCAACTCAGTACAACTATCAACAGGCTTGAAGATCATCTTGAAGATCAAGACGCCATCGCATCGAAAGCGCTTGCCAGCGGTACCCAACCATCAGCCAGTGACGACGGTCTCCACCGAGAGGTATGACAATAATAATCACCAAGTTTATTGTGCATTGTGAAATAAATTTTGCAGTGATAAAAACTGTGAAACTTGCGAGTATTTAATTTTGCAATCCAAAAGAACTCTTATTAAAAACGTTTATTACTGGTTTTGGTAATAAAAACGTAACAATATATTAGTAGCGTATTAATACTATACCAGAATATACCTAAGTATAAAAAATTTTATACAAATATTAACCTACACAGTACAAAAAAAAATTTCAAATGGAAAGGAGGATACTCATTTTTTTATTTAGAAGGAATATCAATGCCAGGAGAAAAAAAATGCAGAAAAACAAACAAAAAAACATGATAGAAACAATTAACTTGACTAAGTGCTTATTGGCAAAACATTCGAGGGAAAGGGGGTCAGTACCAAATCAAACTAATGTGTTCTGCAATGTTCCAGCAAAGAAGGGTTCCTCTCCAAATTTTTTTTTTTTATTATGTTATAAATGTACTAATCCTACTTTCCTGCCCTTATTTTTCTTAATATTCTTAAATTCAATTGTTCTAATCTCATCTTCAGTTGATAAGAATATAAAATATTATATAAATAGCCAATTCAGTAGCAATAGGAAAAATTTACAAAAGGAGACTTAATAACATCATCTGGGTTGTTTAATATACGACAGCCCTACCGGCACAAACACTCCGAAAAAAACGTGGTGCGAGAACAGAGGTGACACATGGACCTTGCCATGTAGTAGACTATTGCATAGGAGGGTATTAAGCACACCAAAGTCTGTTGTCCTGTTTGTTTACAAGCGACTGAATGGTTTAGATGTAACAACTGTACGGACCAAAGGTGTCATGTATGACACACCCTTGTTCATTCATCAAAGGTAATTTAATTATTGTTAAAAAGCCCCCCACTTACACTCTGTTGAACTTGGCAATATATAAAGTTGATGGACTTAACAGTATCCATATCTGGGAGAATCAAACGACATAATTTCCAAAATATTTGAAGATTTCTCTTAAGGGAAATCAGCTATTGAGATTGTACTCATGGCTCAATTTTCGAATCATTTTTCAAATATCCATCAATATTATATCATATAAATATACAATAACTGGCTAAAGACGGTCGATTAATTTAGGTGTTAGGTGTCACAAAGTGTCTCAAACTCAAAAATATATAACCGGTTTGTGTAATGTTAAATAATAAAGTAAAGATTGATGCTCGTTAAAGGCTCGTTTGTTAAAGCCTGAAACCAGTGCACTCGGGTGGAGCGACAAGTGAATTGGGTTTAAGCTCGGACGACATTCATTAATATCTCCGTTTTCTAACTGTGGGTCCTATCTTAGGAATATTGATTACTGGTTTGTCATTTTTAAAGCACATCCAATACTCTATTCAACTACATCAGTCAGCAATTTTGCCATATTTGCGAATGTAATAAAACGGTATTAGGAATGAATGTTTAATTGTGTTACATACAAAGGGGGGGGGGACAATGTATGTCCATCGCCTTTACTAAGTAGAGAATTCGTGATTTGGATTGGACACATAAGTTATCAACATATATGGTTTTAATAAATTTTTATTTGTTTTTATTTATAAATTGAAGTTCACAAAAGCAATACTGATAATTGGGTTTAAAAAAAAAAATATATCTAAAATAAAAATATAAAAAAAAAATCGATGTATTTAATTTAATAGTGAGAATTTGTAAGCTGGAAGAATATCTAACATTTCTAAAATTTCAAATGTTTTTTATTTTTCAATTAGAAGTTCTTTTACTTCCGAAGATCTTGTTTCAAAGCGATCGCTATCGTTGTTAAGTGTTGGCCTTAAATGTGATATTAAATGGTCTGAATTAATTAACAAATTGTTCAGGATATCTCTGTTGGTAGCCGTCCTTGAGAATTCTCTTGAAAAAGATTCTCTGTATGCGCGGAAGTATTTATCTTCTGACAGCATACCAATTGGTACAATAGCGTGTTTGACTATTTCCAGGCCATGTATTAACTGTTTGTGAACTGTTACTGGTCCGCGGGAGGTATAATACGTCTTCCGCACCGAAAGTGTTAACACTAAAAGTAAAATATTTAATGAATAGGCAAGTTTAGGCAAGATCTGACGACGCTGGAAATAAGACAATATACTCCTAAAAGCATGCCAAGTGGTATTTTTTCAAGCAAATACAAGCGATTTGCAAATTAAATTAAATAAAATTATTTTCAGCTCGATGTAAAAATAAAAAAAAATTGAGGAATTTTAAAAACCTTTTGTGCCAGTTTTTGATTTGTTATAATACCCTTAATGTGTACTGGAAGCAACAATAATTTATAAAATGAAATAAGAGTTCACGACGAATTTAATAAGCCAAGGCTTTTTTTAACATAGCAGTTATAACCAGGCATTATGTAAAAACCATTGCAATAATATGGCTAAAAATCAATCTGCTCAATTGAAAAGGGTTTATGTGGTACTTACAATCAAAATCCCAAATTAAAACTTTTATTTTTTCCCCCAATGCCCAACATTACTGAAGGATCGCTCCAGTGTGCAGTGGTAGGGGGAATATCGAAAATTCGAAATATCTTCGTTAATATTCGTTGAATCGAAAATTTATGTATATCTTCCATCCTATTGCCTATAAATTCCATCCTATTTAATGTACTATAAATGCTGTTATATTCATATTTTGCTTCCGCAAGGGAACCCCTCTATATTTATGTTGAAGGTCCCTCATTTTTATTATAACCTACGCAGGGTCTAGGTATGTTTCATGAAACCACCATCAAGCCTAATAGGGCACTTACCTTAAGAGAAATCTGGTCAAAATTCTCAAAAAAAAAAATCTACTTTATGAATACATTTTCCACGGAGGGTCTTTTCAACTTCACGGAGAACATTATCATCTGAAATTTGGAATTATGAAGGCCTTTTAGTCCGAGGTAGTGTTGGAGACACGTCGAGTGTGAAATAACCCTCCTCTTCTCTCTCTCTCTCTCTCTCTCTCTCTCTCTCTCTCTCTCTCTCTCTCACAAAATCTCTCTCTCTCTCTCTCTCTCTCTCTCTCTCTCTCTCTCTCTCTCTCTCTCTCACTCACTCTTCTCCTCCCCCTCTCTCTCTCTCAATAATGTAGACCTTTCTCGCGGGTTAATCTCCTTACCTTAATCCTCTCCATGCCCGGGTATTATCATAACAAACTCTAATGTGCCTTCCCTCGCTCTCCAGCGAATTTCTGTGGGGCCGTAGTATTAAAAATATATATTCCTGAATATGTATTATATGATAACTATTTTTATATGCATCTGCATGTTTGAATTCGCATATAAGTTCGTCACGCAGGGGCAGCGTTAACTAGTAAGATTTCCCACGTGCTCCACGTATTCGCATTTATCTCAAAACGTAAATGTTAGTTGAGAAAAATTTTTGGTATTCCCACTTCAAATTAAGTGCTTCATAACATATCAGCTTATCCTTAAGATGAGAATGGGGGTTTGCAGCAGACCGAAAACTGCAAATATCATGGTTAATAATCAAGATAGTGAAAAAACTTACATGACAACATTTATAGACATGACATTTGCAATAAGATTGGCATTAGTGGGATGATATTACTATTGTCATACCGGCAGATGGGAAAATACGCAGCCCTTGCGTTGACTTCTTCTTCATTTACCAGGTGATAATGTAAGACAGAGAATGGCATTAAAAAAAAAACCGGACCATGAAGACAGCCATGCTCTGCCAGAAACCGTACTGTCATAAGGGAAATCTCCTAAAAGGATGACTTACCGTTTAAGTGTTTATCTTCCCGAATTATATAATGGATGGCGAATTAAAATGATATCAGGGATATGTTGCCAAAATCAACAAGTCCCTGTAAAAGGATTATGAAGAACGGAAACGTACACAGAGATTTAAGGGGTTATTTGGGACAAATTTGAACCCAAGCCAAAACCATTTTTCTAACGTCTTCAATAGAGTTAACAGTTTATTGTGGTCGTTTTTACTGTTCGCGGTTGTGAATTATTGTGTGGGGACGATTTCTTTGTAGACCTTTAATAAACATATAAGATATAGCTAAGCTTCAAAAAGGTAAAACCCTTGATACTAAGAATCTCTCTAGCGTTAATTATAATCTCATTTAGCAGATTTCAATTAAGGGGTCCGTTCAAAAGTGTGTATATATATATATATATATATATATAATAAATTACACTTACTCAGGTTTGCTTTAAAATTTAGTTTTGATTTAAATCGTTGGCCTTAATCTCACATGTTATATCTAGAGTGGGGAATTCCATTCCCTCCTGGTCAATAGAAATTTATTTAGTGACGAATTCATTAAATAACATCCTAAGTCCCACCCTGGCTAGAAAAGGTTCATAACCTGTAGATAACCCGTCCCAATTAGGCAGAGTAGCATAAAGTGGACGCAAATAAATAACGTACAAAATTAAATTTTCAACATGATATATAAATGTATGTCTTAGAGGATCTATTTTTCATCATGATCTTTTTAGAATCAATGGAATTTCATAAAACGTATTGAAATTCGTGTCATGGGTACAATCTCCATAGTATATAACTGTTAAAATTACAACTAACTTCCACAGTTTTCTTGTTAGTGAAAAAAAAATCGAACGATATGTCTAGAATATTACCTTTGAAACGAGATCGCCCGTAATACATTTTTCGACTTCATTCATATTCACGGAGACCAATCTTTTTATTTTGTTTCGAATATCCCTGAAAACCTGAAACAGAGGTCCCACTTTTTTTTTGATTATCAGTCAAAAAAAAAAAGAGTACGAGTTTTCTGATATTGTCCCAAACTTCATCAGAACATTCCGATATATTATACTCTTTCAAGATTCTATCAAATAAAGCATCTTATCTGATGTTAGACTCCTTATTGCGCCAGATTTCGTACAGCATTGGTTATGAAATAATAAACCACAAAATCAACGTAAGAAACAGCTAAAAGCAGATAAACTAGTATCAAAATAATGAAGCAATGTAATATTTATGGTTAAAATATGAAAAAACCGTTATTTCACGGTTTTTTTTTTTGTTTTGTTTTTTTATATCAAATCCAAATTTTGAAAATTCATGAGAATGTCTTATATAATATTAATCAATTGAACTTACCCATTTTCGCACTGTTAGTCAAGAATAGTTAATGAACGATTCACTTCTTAAGTGAAGAGGTCAAAAGAGGAATGAAAATGATTGGAGCTAGCAATGTCAATATATACTAACCGAACCAATTTTCGATATTTACTAGCCTAACCAATTTTCAATATTTACTAACCGAACCAACTTTCAATATTTACTAACCGAACCAATTTTCAATATTTACTAACCGAACCAACTTTCAATATTTACTAACCGAACCAATTTTCAATATTTACTAACCGAACCAACTTTCAATATGTACTAACCGAACCAATTTTCAATATTTACTAACCGAACCAATTTTCAATATTTACTAACCGATCCAATTTTCAATATTTACTAACCGATCCAATTTTCAATATTTACTAACCGAACCAATTTTCAATATTTACTAACCGAACCAATTTTCAATATTTACTAACCGATCCAATTTTCAATATTTACTAACCGAACCAATTTTCAATATTTACCCATCCAATTTTATTTTTTGTATTGGTGCCAGCAATTCATGTTAGTCCTTAGCTTTGAGCCTTTGTCTATATATTCTAATCCCGATGCTTTCATTCTGTTCTAAAGATCTAATTTTTGTATTATCTCTAACGAAAAAAAGTTTTCAAACATCCTTTTTCAGCAGATTTTCCTTAAGGGAAATCAGCTATTGATTTCGTACTCAAGACACGATTTTCATAAAATTTCTTCAAATTTTCATCAATCCTACCCAGGAGATGACGAAAATGAGGTACATTCAAAATTATATATATTTGACAATTAACGCTTTAGCGTCCGTAATTTATCTTTGATCGGAACCAACCTCGATATTTAATCGTTTTATGTAAAAAGATACATAAAGTTCGTTAATGGAAAAAAAAATCGGAAGAGTAAGAGGGGGGGGGGGTTAAAAGGGGATTTTTGGAAATTCGAAATATCTCCGTTACTATACATCGGATCGAAAAATCCTACATAACCAATCTTATTGTAAATTAAATGTACTACAATATATTTTTCTATATCTTGAATATCTACCGAGATATCTGCGTTTTTCAGGTTTCAGTCTTCAGCAAGCATGTCGAATAAAAAATACTCTGTTATATAATAAACCATTTTATTCGAAGCTTAAATAGCAAATATTGTTTTCAAGAGACCTTTATTAGACGAGATACATGCAAATATGTTCTGTTGATCCTTCCCCCAACCCTTCTTAAATTCTTGAATTACTAAAATTTGTGTGTTTGAAATAAAACATATTATAATTTACAGTACTCGATATAGTAAATAATTTTCAATCAGATTAATATGTTACATTCAGATATATTTCGGTAATTGTATTTTCCTTCCGGTGAAGAATAATTCTATCTATCTGTTCAGCGCTGAGAGGTTGCCTCACCTGTTTTTTTACAATTCAGACGCTTTTCCTGGGAGGTTATTAAAATAAAATGAGAGGTTTCTCGATTCACGGTGACGTTAAGTGTTACGAGTATGTTGATTTATCTCTTGCGAAACATCACGTGTGAAATCTGGTTTAGTTACGCAGCCACTGCACGACGCACTTTTTCTTATTTTTGAACTCAGCTCATGACAGTGTGCACTGGTTCGATTTTAGGCATTACCGAACTTGAACTCTCGTTTTGTATGCAATGCTGGTATATGGAGTTTGGTTATGGTGAAATATGGCCAGTGCTGTATAAGACAAGAGTGTATGAATATACATACAAACACGGGCATATGTGTATATACACAGCTACTACGTTAAATCCTCTAAATTCTCCAACACTATATACTGGTACAAGAGATAGTGAAAACTGAGCCGGCGTGTGCTAAAGCTATAAATTTAGTGTAACAAAGCCGTTGGTATAAAGGACACATTCCCTTCCTTATATTTAGTTTGGAGGTTTATTTAAGGGCAGCACTGCCCGGGAATATCTCGCAGAGAGGATCCTACATCCTGCTTAGCTGACAACATTCCCGAACTTGCGTTCAAGACTGAATGAGCAACTTTAGAGGACTCGACTTCCTTTTCGCTGGAATCACCAGTCACCCAGAACATGTCTTCCCTCAAGAAATTTCGCATTTTATTAAAGCATTTCTATATAGCTCCATTGTGAAATGCATATGATATAAAACTACCCTGAAGGAAAGAAAGTAAAGGTTGTTTTTTTAGAGGTATAGAACTTTAAATTGCAATAAAACAACGATGGACTATTCGATTGGCAAGAATTTTTTTTAATTCGAAAGATAATCTTGTGGCATTACATTTTAAATATGATTTCTGGCATATGACCGCCACGGCTGGCTCGGATGTAGTCCAATCTGGAAGTCCAATTTTCGATGACTTTTTCCAACATTTGTGGCCGTATATCGGCAATAACACGGCGAATGTTGTCTTCCAAATGGTCTAGCGTTTGTGGCTTATCCGTATAGACCAATGACTTTACATAGCCCCACAGAAAGTAGTCTAGCGGTGTTAAATCACAAGATATTGGAGGCCATTTCACAGGTCCAAAACGTGAAATTAGGCGGTCACCCCTAAAGTTCTATACCTCTAAAAAAAACACCCATTATATAGACCGCGAATTACACTACTTGAAAAATAACAACATTTTCAACAAATTATAATGTAGTACAATACTGAAAATATTTGCAGAATTAAGCATACTTCCGAAAATATAATAAAGTGATTATAGGAATTTAACTGATTCATCGTTAAATCACCACCCCCCAGACGCGAAATGCGATTATTGGAGGAATAAATAAAAAAAATCTTTAAATAAGGAAGTTACATTCTGTATCACATGCATTTGGTAATAAAATATCTGTACATTAAGCTTAAAGGGGAAAAAAATCTGTCAAGCAGGTGCTGCGTTATCGAAGCAGATTTCCCATGTGCGTCACTTATTTTCGTCAAAACGAACAGTCAAATGAGAACAATATTTGGTGTTTAGATTTCAAATAAAGTGCTCTATAATATGACAGCTTAGTGATAATGTAATGTGAGTATAAAGGAGGGGGGGTTAATGAGGGACAAAAAGTAAAAAATGCAAATACAGTAGAGCGTCGATTATCCGAACTAATGATGTCAGAGGTGATTCGGATAATCAAAATTTTTATTTATTTTGTGTTGATTTATTTTCTTATAAATAATAAGGAAAAGGGAGATCAAAAATAACTTCGTAAAAAAAAAAAAAACAAGTTTGTTTATTTATTTAAACATAGTATGTATGAGCATAGTGAAGAAACGAGTGTTATGAAATACATACATACATATGTATAAGTTGTCTAATTGAGCTACATGTACAATACAAATACAGTGTACACCTCGCAAAGAACGGTTTGAAACTGAAAATAAGCTATCCACAACCAGTTATATGAACGGAAAGAGTTTCACAGAATCTAATGCAATGAACAAATTAGGTAGTGTATACAGTTCTAAGTAAACCAATGCGTATTCATTTACTAATTTCATTGAACACACATTGAACCAGATACAAATATGTAACGAAACAATTCGTTATTCCTATTAGAAATAATTAATGATGGCTTCCGTTATAGACGTTCTGAGAAAAATAATTTTATTTTTGTTTAGATTTATTCAAAGTAACAATAATTTTAACATACCAATAAGTAAATTAAATGATCAGTTTAATTAAAATTACGCTAAAAAAAAAAAAAAAAAAAAAAAAAAAAAAAAAAAAAACAAAAAAAAAAAATAACAAATAAAAAAAAATAAACCTGGTTCCGATAATCGTCCGACGTTCGGATAATTGACGTTCGGATAATCGACGCTCCACCTCGATTTATAATAAAGATAGTGAAAAAAGTCCGTCACGCAGGGGCTGCGTAAACTAAGCAGATTTCCCACGTGAAGTTTTACAATAGAGAAATTCTCACTAAAGCCGAACTGATACGATAACGGCAGAACTAATGCAAAAACGGCCGCCAGAGCTCTCGGCGGAAAGACCGAACATAGCCTACTGGCTACCACACCCAGAATACAAATGCAAATATCTCGGTTAATATTCAAGATACAGAATAAATGTATAGAACAATATTTATAGTAAATTTAATTTTCAATAAGATTTATTCTATACAATGTCTCGATCCGACGCATAATAACGGAGATATTTCGAATTTTCCAAAATCCCCCCTCTAAACCACCCCTTTCACTAGTCCGATTTCAGCCATTAACGAACTTGATCTTTCTTTTTACATAAAACGATTAAATTCCGTGTTTGGTAACGATCCTACAAAAATTGCGATCGCTAGAGCGGTAAAAATAGGATATATATATATATATATATATATATATATATATATATATATATATATATATATGTTTGTGTGTGTGTGTGTGTGTGTGTGTGTCTGTGTGTGTGTGTGTGTGCGCGTGTGTGTGTGTGTGTGTGTGTGTGTGTGCTTGTGTTTGTGTGAGTGTATGTGTGCTACGATCAAAGTTAAGGTATACGAAGGGAGGTGCTATTGTGTTACCATTATATAGATTTATCTATTGTTAAAATGCACGTGGGAATCTGCTTAGTTTACGCAGCCCTCGCGTGACGGAAATTTTTAACATAAAATGATTAAATATGAAGAAGTAACGAACAAACCAAAATTACGACCGCTAGACCGTTAACAGATATACTTTTTATTATTATTTTTTTTTTGTTAAGCGTACTTCATCTTTGTCATCTAAAGGGTATGATAGATGGAAATTTGAAGAAATTTTTCGCCTCATGAGTGCAACTTCAATAGCTGATTCCCCTTAAAGGAAATCTACTAAATGCATTACAATCCATTCTGGCTAAGCCTGATTTACTTATATTGATAAAAGTTTGATCCTCATAAATCAGTTGTTTTATGTTTAGAAATTGGATTGCTGTTTTTTTTCTTCCTCACCATGGAAGTTCTCGAGTACGAATTGCAGTTTAAAAAACACATTGGTTACGAAGGGATTACTGCATTAATTGACTTCCACTGGATAGAAAAAAACACAACTCAAATAATAAAAAAAATAAGTAAATCTGAAACTCATTTGAGTACGTCGCTGTTATTGATAGAGCTGAGAAGAAATAAAGAGGGGGGAGGGGGGTTGGAAAATCTAAATTGAAATCTAAATTAGTCCTGAGCCAGATCCTAACTCATTCTTGATTAAGAGCAATACTTTACTGAAGAAGCAGACTCGTTACAAGCCATTTCAGATTAAAAAAAAAATGTACATTTAACTCGTGTTTCTTGCTGGTCTAAATCTCTCTAACATGGTTTCAGTATTAGCAGATTCCTTAAATGGAATATCTGCTATTGAGGTTGTACTCATGACGTTATTTATCAAAACGTTCTTCATTTTATATATATATATATATATATATATATATATATATATATATATCACCAAATGTTAAATTATAGTCTGTTACAAAAGGCCATTTTCCCAACTCCCGGTTCACCTCAGGAATTCCTAATTATTGGTTAATCACAAAACTTTTTTATGGCTCCTCACAATTTTATTTCTTATAAACGCTGAGCGCTTTCGGGGACTAAATCCCCATCCTCAGAGCTACAAAACAATGTAACACCATAATTAAGGAGTCTAAAAATCAGTTCTTAAAAATGGTTTTCATAGTTGGTCATATAACAAACAGTCTATAACATTATACAATTTGTTTACAATAATAACACCTATATTCAAAAACACAATTAATATGTATAAAATAAATATGAAAATATCCTAATTATTGGTTTGCCATTCCAAATTGTAAAAACCATTCCAAAGCTAAGAACGTCAAGCAACTATTGTATAAAGTTTTCAATGAATAATGTATACTATAATATTAGCCTAAGAGAAATTTGCACATTTTGTAATTAGCATATTTCCCTTAAGGGAAATCAGCTAATGAGATCGTACTCATGACGGAATTTCCGAATTTTTTCTTCAAATGTCCATCGATCCTACCTAGTAGATGACGAAAATGAGGTCCGTTCAAAACTGTATGTATATATATATATATATATATATATATATATATATATATATAGATATATATATAGCTATATATGTCTGGTACCGCTCTGGCGGTCGCAATTTTTGTTTGGTCGTTACCAAACTGAATATTTATTCGTTTTATGTAAAAAGAAAGATCAAGTTCGTTAACGGCTGAAATCGGACCAGTGGGAGGGGGGTTTAGTGGGGAGAATTTTGAAAATTCGAAATATCTCCGTTACTGTTAGTCGGATCGAAAAAGTCTATAAAATAAATCTTATTGAAAATTAAATGTACTATTAATGTTGTTATATACATTTATTCTCTATCTTGAATATTAACCGCCTTTTTCTGTTTTCACCCCTCAGGAAACCTTCACTACTACTAGTGACTACTAGTGAGTACTAAAAAACCAAATATTATTTTCATTGAACCTTTACTTTGTCAGATATATGCAAATACGTTCTGTTGTCCCCCCCTTCTTTCGTTTTTGGATTACTAAAATTTGAGTGATTGAGATAAAACTGATTCTGATGCATTGCAAATTTCAGCACTGGCTTTAGTAAATAGTTTTCAATTGAATTAATATGTTATATTCAGATATATTTCATTAATTGTTTGCCTTTCTGGTCTATGCAGTGCTTCGAGGCTGGCTGGCCTGTTTGTTTACAATTCAGCCCTTTCCGTTGTTGAGATTTATTAGCTTGTATTGTAAGTTTACTGAGCGTTCACTGTAGTGTTACCTATCGCATATTTATGTTAACCTTCGCATGGAAAATCTGCTTATTTTACGCAGTCCCTGCATGACGGACTTTTAGCAGATTTCCCTTAAGGGAGATCAGCTATTAAGGTTGTACTCATGACGCGAGTTTCGAAATTTTTCTTAAAATGTCCATCGATCCTACCCAGGAGATGACGAAAATGAGGTCCGTTCAAAACTGTATATATATATATATATATATATATATATATATATATATATATATATATATATATATTTGGCTGTTACCACTCTAGCGGTCGCAATTATTGTTTAATCGTTACCAAACTCGATATTTAGTCGTTTTATGTAAAAAGAAAGATCAAGTTCGTTAACGGCTGAAATCGGACCAGGGGGAGGGGGGGTTAGAGGGGAGGTTTTTTGAAAATTCAAAATATCTCCGTTACCATACGTCGGATCAAAAACTTGTATATAACCAACCTTATTGCAAATTAAATTTACTACAAATATTGTTCTATAAATTTATTCTCTATCTTGAATATTAACCGAGATATTTGTATATTTATTAAATGTTGGCCGATAACGAACGCATAGAGAGACGGCTCTCGTATAGAGATTTCTCTATTGTATAGCTTCACGGGGGAAATCTGCTTAGTTTACGCAGCCCCTGCGTGACGGCCTTTTTAAATATGAACGAGGACATTTATCATAAAATGCTTCATTTATTTACTCCCCTTTCAGAGAACAGTATTTACCATTCATCAAACAGCCAGCTGATAACTCACAACTTCATAATATTCTAAACAGTGCAACTAGAGGAATGCATATCAGCAGTTTTAAGCATATAAGAAATAGTCTCAAACTTCGCGAATCTTATCTGATTTATCATTGCCTAATTTCTCTTCTCTTAATTTTTTTTAGTACTGTTAAGCCTACGTGATAGTACGAACAGGATCAAGCCTAATGATGATTAGTTTAATAGAACTATAATGTTTTAATTTTATTTTAGATTTCTTTTGATATGTTAATGTAAATTCTTGTCAGTTATACTTAATTCTAGTTCGTATATGTATATATATATATATATATATATATATAGAGTATTAGAACCTACTACCCTAATATAATTAACCTATCCTAGCTATAAGGGAAATTCTTGTAAAAAAGAAATAAATCAAATTAAAATTAAATTCTATTATATATATATATATATATATATATATATATATATATATACTAGCTAAGGTACCCGGCTTTGCCCGGGAAATCATTTGAGGCTGAATGATGATGGTATTTTCTGGGTGGCTTCACTTTGTACAATATTTTTACATTTTCCCATCTCAATACTTAGGATTTACATCCGAGTAATGTTGGGGATATGTTAATTATAAAAGTATTTGTTATGTACTTAATTCTGCTAAATACACAATATTTTTATATTGCTCGTTACTTTTATATTTACATTTTTAAGTTAATTGCTTTATAATTTACGATAAAGATTTATATAATAAAAGTTACTATAAATATCAAATTAAGCATATTTTGTCAAGTGCTGGTTCACCAAAAAATAACAATAGGAAACGAAATATGAACATTTTTCATTTCATTCCATCCTAACAACCCCCACTCCTGCTCGTTCCTAAAAAGGTTAATGTAGCTTATAGTCAAAAATAGAAGTTTCGTTGATTTCGATTTAGTCTTTCGTGTCCAATAACATTGTTGACCGCTTCTATAGTTTTTCGTGCGTACCTCATTTATACTTTAATATATGACATAAGTGCATATAACAAAAGTTACTTTAAATAGCCAAACAAAAAACTTTTGTTATATGCACGTTTGCCGAAAAATGAATAGATTACGAAATAACGTGATTTTATAATTCACACCTCCAGCTTACAATCAGGGAGGTGTTAATAACCAAATAACATACGGAGTTTCGTTTAATTCGGTTGAGTCTTTTGTCTCTCACTGTTGTTTTTACCCTATAACTCATTTATACTTCGGTTTACAACAAAAGTGTATATAACTCTAAAGTTACTCTAAATTAATAACCAAATAATCAACTTTTGTTATGTACATATTTGCCAAAAAACCAATAGGAAACGAAATTTAGCTAATTTTAATTTCAGGCCTCCCTTATAACCCCCACTCCTGTTCGTCTCTGAGAATATTAATACTGCCAGATTCCTAACGTGTTTTAGTAGTAATATACAATCCAAGTTTCATAAAATTCGGTTCAGCCGTTTACGATTCTATAAAAGATATACAGACAAACATCCATTTATATATATTAGAATCGAACGACTTCATTTTCTTCATCTAGGTATAATTGATGGTACAACATCAATAGATGGTACAAGCTACTAGATTGAAGGATGAGGGAAATCTGCTCAGTTTACGCAGTATTCCGGCGAGTCGTTCCTGGACTTCCTCGTCCCGCTTTCAGCTGAGCGAACAAGAAATATTTGCGATCCCCCGTCATCGTGGTAAAGTAAAAACATGATGGGTAGCCAGGATCACCCCCAGGAGTGTATCTGCCTTCCCCATCTTGTTTACCCTGTCCGCATCCCCGGGATAGGAGTGGCGGCCTTCCCCGGGAAATTCGATATAGTGTCTCCCTCTAGAAGCAATCATCTCAATGGCTTGTCCTATTCAGCTCAATTTACTTCTCCCAAACTCTCACGCTCCAAAAGTAAGTGGACCTCACCAATTCTCTCAGAGCCAATTTACTATTTCGTTTATTTAAAATACAACTCCGGGCTTTTAAATAAATTAATAAAGGCTTATATATATATATATATATATATATATGTGTGTGTGTGTGAGTGTGTGTGTGTGTTATTTGTTTCCTTCCTATAGTAACCCTATGAGAAAGCCGTTTATTTTTTTCAAATAAATTATATACATAACATATTTCAAGAGTATATGTTATATATATATATATATATATATATATATATATATATATATATCATAAGGGGAAATCCAAAAAAGACACCAATTTTTTTTACTCAGTTGAAAAGTTAGAGCGTGTGTAAAAGTTGATTTATGTGGGTGTTATGTTTTACTCTGGCTCATTGTTCCTTGAAGAGACATTATTTTCCATTGCCAAATTTAAAACGGCTATATCCGTAGTATTTAAGATACTAGTGGGGTCGAAATGCCACAGTTGGGATGCAACCAAAAAACTATTAAATTCTATAGCTAGGTCGGTATTGGTATATGGAGCACCAGTTTGGAGCCTTAGATACCTGAATTACCTCGAGCAAGCAGAAACAAACTTTTACAAGCATCTATTTCAGCTTATTAGAAACACCCCTAACTACATCATTAGACTAGAAACAGGTTCGGATTTTGTGTCAACTCATATTATGAAATCAACCCTTCAGTGGTTGTGGAAAATATTATCAATGGGCAGAGAAAGATTACCTAGGATCTGCTATAATAGGCTACTATTATTAGATCAGAGTCCCACAAATATTGTCAGATTTAATTAGATATCTCAAATTAAAAACCTACTAAACTCTTTAAATTTCTTTGACATCTGGCTAACTCAAGACAAAAACTTAATTAAATTACACATTAGCTCAATAGTAGAAGCATGCCAAAGTAAATTACTTTCTATAAATTTTGAAAAACTCCAAATTTCAAATTATAGTCCGTTACAAAAGTCGATTTCCACAACTACCGGTTCACCTCAGGAATTTCTAACAATAGGCTTGCCATTCCAAATTGTAAAAACCATTGCACAGCTAAGAACATCCAGCAACTATTGTATAAAGTTTTCAATGAAAAATGTCTTCTATAATATTAATCCAAAAGAAATTTGCACATTGTGTAACTTAAATATGAATGAGGACATTTATCATATAATGCTTCATTGCCCTATTTACTCCCCTTTCAGAGAACAGTATTTACCATTCATCGAACAGCCTGCAGATTTTAAATAATGCAACTAGAGAAGTATATATTAACATTTTTAAATATTTAAGAAATAGTTTAAAACTTCGTGAATCTTGTTTCAGTTAACATTATTAAATTTCTTTTCTTCTCTTAATTGTTTTTTTGTTTATTTAGTACTGTTGTACCTATCTAATAGTAAATTCTTGTCAGCTATATTCAATTCTAGTTTGTAAAAATATGTTTATATATAAGCTACTAACATAGAAAAACTAACCACATTATATAAGGCCAACTCCTTGCTATAAGGAAAATCCTTGTAAGCAATAAATAAAATATAATAAAATATATATATATATATATATATATATATATATATATATATATATATATAAACAAATAATTACGTTAAATAAAAATAAAAACCTATAAAGAGAAAATTTATAGGCTTAAAAAATGCATTATTGAGTATACGTAAATATTTTAAGTGTAGTTGTTGAATCAGCTGTAATAAGAATCCAACCTATTTTCAACGTTATATATTAGTTTTCAATAATTTTTTTCTGATCGTTAACTTGATATTACAACGTTTTATGCACCAGTAAAGATGAAATTATATAATCGGAGAAATCGTACAGCGGGAATTTCGAAATGTCTCCGTTTTAGAAGATTTCCCTTAAGGGAAATCAGCTATTGAGGTTGTACTCATGACGGAATTTTCGAAATTTTTCTTCAAATGTCCATCGATCCTACCTAGTAGATGAAGAAAATGAGGTCCGTTCAAAACTGTATATATATATATATATATATATATATATATATTTGTCTGTTACCGGACTATATTTGTCTGCTAGCGGTCGCAATTTTTAGTTTGATCGTTACCAAACTCGATATTTAGTCGTTTTATGTAAAAAGAAAGATTAAGTTCGTTAACGGGGGAAATCGGACCACGGGGAAGGGGGTTTAGAGGGGAGGATTTTCGAAAATTCGATATATCTCAGTTACTATTCGTCGAATCGAGAAATTGTACAGAATCAATCTTATTACAAATAAAATTTACTATAAATATTGTTATATACATTTATTCTCTATCTTGAATATTAACCGAAATATTCGCATTTTTATTAAATCCTGGGCGGCTATCGGACGAAGTGTCTTTCCCCCCAAAAGCTAGTTCGGCCGTTTCATTAACTGCTCGGCTCTCGTGAAATTTCTCTATTGTAAAACTTCATGTGGGAAATCTGCTTAGTTTACGCAGCCCCTGCGTGACGGACTTTTTTTAGATCGGATCCAAAAAGTGCATAAAACAAAACTCATTGCACATTAAATGTTCTATTTTAATTATTAACAGAGATATTTATATTTTTTTAAGTTTTCGGCCTTCAGTAAACCCCACTCTTGCTCATGTCATATTAACAGTTAGCCTCATGAAGAACTTTATTTGTGGCCTAAATGCGATATATTCTACCTTTACTTTTTGAGATAAATGCAAATACGTAAAGCGCGTAGGAAATCTACTTATTTAACGCAGCATCTAAGTGACGAACGTTTTAGCAGATTTTCCCTAATTTTTGAACCATGAGAAAACTATTACTTTAACTTACGACGTTTTACTTCAGAGTGCCATCCCGCGTTTGGTACGTCTGCTTAGCTCCTGTGTGGGGGATATTTAGTCATCTTCTTGGTGTGATCTTTGACAGTTTGGATATTTTTAGAAAACCGCCAAAAGAGTCAAATTCAATAGCTCTTTTTCCGTAAAAGGGAAATCTGCTAAAACTATATTTGTACCTCTGCCGGGTGTTTGCAGGGGTCCTAAAGAGGATGACGGCACCTGAGTGATGTATTTGTCGGTCAGAGAGCAAAACGGCACCAGCTGACAAACAGTCCCGCAGTCAGCTCACAACTTTAATTAACGTTGACAAATCGGCGGCAAATACCCGGCGGGGGCTGCCTAGTTGGAGGGAAGGCCGCTGTTAGCGCCACCTGCTGTCAATAGTAGCCTTCTAATTACACACAGCTGAGTATCTCGTTGGACCCGAATATGGGGACCGCTCACTCCTTACTCGGCTCGCTTTGATGGCAATTTTCATCGCTTCCTTAATTGAGGCAAGGGGCACAATTAGAAACAGTCGATAATTCAAGGAAACGTTTGCCGATAAATCGATTGAAATCTCCAACTTTCACGAATATATGTACCTAATGCAGTAATAGTAAAAGTCCGTCACGCAGGGGCAGCGTAAACTAAGCAGATTTCTCATGTGAAGTTTTACAATAGGGAAATCTGCATATTGGTAACACAATACCACCGTGATTAAATAGAAACGGTAATGAGAAATCTTTCAGTTAATTAAAATAAATTCCCAACTGAAACGGCTTTTGAATTGTAAGAATTATAATACATTTAATTTTCAATAAGATCGGTTCTATACAATTTTCGATCCGATGCATAATAACGGAGATATTTTGAATTTTCGAAAATCCCCCCCTCCCTCTAGTCCAATTTCAGCCATTAACGAACATGATCTGTCTTTTTACATAAAACGGTTAAATGCAGAGTTTGGTGACGATTAAACAAAAACTGCGACCGCTAGAGCGTTAACAGACAAATATATATATATATATATATATATATATATATATATATATATATATATATATATATATATAACTTTTAAGGGACCTCATTTTCGTCATCTCCTGGGTAGGATCGATGGACAATTGAAGAAATTTTTCGAAAATCACTTCATGAGTACGACCACAATAGCTGATTTCCCTTAAGGGAAATCTGTTAAAAAAAGTAAATTAATGATGAAATATAATGTGTGTATAATGAATTCATATTTTTAAATTTTTTTAAGTGTCCTTTTGCAGAATATCGATTGGAATCTCCTACATTCACCAATACATACACCTATTGAGTAGTAATTGTAAGTAAATTGATAAAAAAAATGTGGTGTGTATTAAAGAATTCATATTTTTAAACGCTTTTAACAGTCCTTTTGCAGAATATCGATTGTAATCTCCTACTTTCACCAATACATACACCTATTGAGTAGTAGTTGTAAGTAAATTGATAAAAAAAATGTGGTGTGTATTAAAGAATTCATATTTTTAAACGCTTTTAACAGTCCTTTTGCAGAATATCGATTGAAATCTCCTACATTCACCAATACATACACCTATTGAGTAGTAGTTGTAAGTAAATTGATAAAAAAAATGTGGTGTGTATTAAAGAATTCATATTTTTAAACGCTTTTAACAGTCCTTTTGCAGAATATCGATTGGAATCTCCTACTTTCACCAATACATACACCTATTGAGTAGTAGTTGTAAGTAAATTGATAAAAAAAATGTGGTGTGTATTAAAGAATTCATATTTTTAAACGTGTTTAACTGTTATTTTGCAGAATATCGATTGAAGTCTGCTACGTTCACGAATACATGCACTTATTGAGTAGTAGTATAAATAAGTAAATTGATAATGAAATGTGGTGTGTATTAAAGAATTCATATTCTAATCTTGTTTAACTGTTATTTTGGACAAAATCTATTGAAATCTCATACTTTCAGTAATAAAGGCACCTAATGAAGCAGTAGTAAGTGAATTGACGAAGGCAGTGGATGCTAAAGAATTGGGAATTTGTAATGCGTTTATGTAACCCGTTTTGCAGACAACCGATGGGAATCCAAAATTTTTATGAATATATAAATGTAATAGAGTAGTAGTAAGGAAATTGATATATTGCGGTTCTTATGAAAGCATTTGTATTTTTATAACACATTAAATGTCACTTCTGCAGCAAATTAATTGAAATCTCCAATTTTCATGAACGAATGTACCTAATGGAGTAATTGTGTGTAAATTGATGCTGAATTGTTGAGGGTATTAAAAAATTGGTATTTCTAAACGTGTTTCACGAACCCTTTGGCACAAAATCGATTGAAGTCTCCTGCTTTCATGAACAGATGCACATAATGGAGTAGTGGTGAGTGAATTGATAATGAACTGTTGTGGCATTAAACATTTGTTACTTTGAAACATGTTTAACCTTTCGGGGAAAATCGATAAAAATTTAATTTTCATGAATATATCCACCTAATGGGACAGATGTAAGAAACTTGATGATGACATGTGGTTTATATTAAAGAATAAATCTTTTTTAACTTTACTAACTATCCCTTTTTCACAATATCGATTGAAATTCCTATTTTCATTTATTCATGCACCAAATCTAGAAGTAGTAAGTAAATTGAAATAATGAGGTGAGTATTAAAGAATTGGTATTTTGTAACGTTATTAACAAACCTTTTGGCGCAAAAGCGATTGAAATTTCTATTTTCATGAAAGCAGAACCTAATCGAGTAGTAGTAAGTAAATTGATATAATGTTGTGAGTATTAAAGAATGGCTAACGTTAGTAACTTGCCCTTTTCAAACATCTCCGAATTGATGTGCATCTTTGAACACAATCGAAATTTCCATTTTCATGAATATAGTACCTTAACGAGTGGTAGTAAGTAAATTTTTAGCAGATTTCCTTTAAGGGAAATCAGCTATTGAGGTCGTACTCATGACGCGAGTTTTGAAAAATTTCTTCAAATGTCCATCGATCCTACCCAGGAGATGACGAAAATGAGGTCCGTTCAAAATTATATATATATATATATATATATATATATATATATATATATATATATATTTCTCTGTTAACGCTCTAGCGGTCGCAATTTTCGTTTGATCGTTACCAAACTCGATATTTAAAGGTTTTATGCAGAAATAAAGATCAAGTTCGTTAATAGCTGAAATCGAACTAGTGAGAGGGGGGGGTTTAGAGGGGAGGATTTTCAAAAATTCGAAATATCTCCGTTACGTCGGATCGAAAAATTATATATAAGCTATCTTATTGAAAATTAAATTTACTATAAATAATGTTATATACATTTATTCTGTATCTTGAATATTAACCGAGATATTTGCATTTTTCTGTTTTCAGCTTCTGAGATGAGTTCGGCTAACTTCGGGTCTAGTCGTGAGTTTCCGTCAAGAGCTAGTTCGGGCCCTTCCCGTAACTGTTTGACTCTATTCTGAAATTTCTCTATTATAAAACTTCACGTGGGAAATCTGCTTAGTTTACGCAGCCCCTGCGTGACGGACTTTGTATATGGTGGGTATTAACGAATTTTTTTTTCAACGTTACCAACTGTCTCTTTTCCAAGATATCGACTGTAATCTCCACATTCATAATTGTAGTAAATCGAGTAGAAGTAAATGAATTGATGTTTGGTGGGTATCAATGAATTGGTTTTGTAAACGTTATTTTCATTATCTGCTAGGTGAATCGATGAACATTTTATGAAATATTTCGAAAATCACGTCATGAGTACAATCTCAATATGGACAATTAAGGTCGGCATCCAACCATCGTTGGCAAAGAAGGCCATGGATGTTTTAAGGTTTTAAAATATTTCAAGTGATGAATTAATGGTGACCTAATCATTTTTTTTTAAATGATGCAAATAGGTCTGTTGCTGTTTCTTTTTTGAACTAAAACTCTCATTGAAAGAGAAAATTGAGGAATTCTTAAACGCTTTTGAGCATCAAGAACCCAAACGGATTTTTTTCTCTTTATTTTTTTTTTTGTTCACTAACATTGAAGTAGAAATTGTATTTGCTTGCCAGTAGACGTGTGACTGTAAGATATGTCGGGAGCAAAAAACGAATAGGAAGAAAAAAAAAGAGTCGGAAAAAAGAAATAGAGCTAGGGATGAAAATGAGAAGAGGCCTAAGAGATCTCCCTGAGGAAAACCAGATTTGATCTCTTTGTGATGCCGCCTCCTTTCCTTAACCACCCCCACAGTCAAAACCCACCCCCGGATCCCGTTTTAAAAAGTAAGTTGCTCCTGAGTAATTCACCTATTTCCATCCCCGTTATCAAATCTCCTCTCCTAATATTTCTACCGCTTATCAGCATATTTCTCTTATAAGCAATGTCAGCAATTGTGGATGCATTCAGGATTACATTTTTGAAAAATGTCTTCTAAACGTTTCAGCAATTTGTAAACCCAGCGTTCAACTCATCTGATTTTCACTTCAAGTACCTCAGACACTAAACATATCAAGTGCGCCACTAAAATTTCAATTCCTGTTTACATATTTTTATAATATTCTAATGACTAAACACTTTCCCTGATATCAAGGGATTGTAAATTAATGGGATATAATTTATAATCACGCTGCCTCTCCACTAAAAACTTTATTAGAAGGCTTCGCATTTCTTTTGGGAAACTAATCCATCAAAGTTTGGATTAATTCCACTGAAACAATGACGTAATGAACGTTCAAAATTATCGTCAGTCAACCTTGTACGATGTTAGCAGATTTCCCTTAAGGGAAATCAGCTATTTGAGGTCGTACTCATGACGCGATTTTCGAAACGTTCTCGAATCGTTTTACAAAAAAAGACAGATCAAGTTCGTTAAAGGCTGAAATCGGATCAGGGGGAGGGGGAGAGGGGTATATAGGGAGAGAATTTCGAATATTCTTAATATCTTCGATAGTATGCGTCGGATCGAAAAAGTGTATAAAACCATTCTTATGGCAAATTTAATGTTCTATAAATGTTGATATATATATTTTTTCACTATCTTGATTATTAACTGAGATATTTGCATTCCTGCTTATCTCATATTAACAATATTCTATTATGTTATGAAGCACTTTATTTGATGCTTAAATACCAAATATTGGTCTCTTTGAACTTTTAATTTTTAAGATAAATGCAAAAACGTGACGCACGTGGGAAATCCGCTTAGTTAACGCAGCCCCTGCATTAATTAATTACTTTTTTGAGTTATTAACTTTCATGAATGAAAAGAACTGTTCGCAAATGCTACCCTCCCATAAGTACTCCCAAACACACAAATCTCTCCTCATCTTCCTCATTTGGAGTAAATAGTGTAATATTTTTGTTTAATTGGGTTTTTTTTCAAAGTATCTCGTGGGCCGGTTGTTGCCCACGTACGGTGTATGTAGTGTTTTAGTGCTTTGTTTTTTCATCATGTCAAGAAAGTGTGGAAATCGTGTAGACAGTTTCTCCTAAATTTGTGGCAAGCTTACGAAATTTGACCCCTAGTAAAGAAGTGTAATCAATTTTACTTTGAATGTCAGGCTGGTGATTTTGATAAGAGCTGGGCCCCAAATTTCGTGTATTACATTGCAGACTGGCTGGAAAAATGACACACATCATATGCCATTTGCCATTCCCATGATTTGGAGGGAACCGAAGAATCATTTAACTCATTGTTGTTTCTGTTTACCAAGTATTAAAGCATATCACATACATACAGTTAAGCTTCTGAATGTACAATTTGCAATAAGACCTGTTATACACAATAACAGTACCCTGTACCAGTATATATGCAAACAGACGACCTTAGGTGATAACTCAGAATCTGACCTTACTAAAACTGAAAATTCTTCAGCTGTCAATAAAAATGAAACTACATATGAAATTAATACCTTTTCATGAAGACCATACTTTCCCAATCAGAAAGCATTCGTGATGTAAATCCGTCTAAACAGCAAGATGAAGGTTTAACATCCAGACTCCAAGAATGGAATCTACCCTTCAAAGGCTAATGTTTGAATTTTATTTGAATTCATAAAGCAGAAAACTATCTTGACATAGTGACTGGTCTTCTGCATTCTCATGAAGCTATTGGATGCAACATGTTTTTAAAACTTCACTTCTTGGGGCTGTCAGCGATGAGCACGGTGAGCGTTTTCATCAGGAAATTTCTACAATAGAAAGGAAGTTCCAAGGCAAGTGGAGTTCCAATACGCTGGCTGACTACTGTTGGACCAAAAAGAGAGACCTTCCAGATGAAAAATATACCAGAAAAACACTATCTACCGCTTTCTAGGTAAGCCAAAAATTATAATTTTGAGTTAGATCGCTTTTTTTCGAATATTATAAAATTTGATTTGGGGGAAAACTCCTGCCCTTTCGAGAAAAACTAAATTCATATTTGAATTCAGCACGAAAAATATTTTTAGAAAATGTTATTTTAGTTCTTGTGAATGAAAAAAAAATTATTATTGCCGAGCAGTGTTATTAATCTGAGACCCAGCTTCACAATTTTGATGATGTTAAGGTAGTGTGACCTACCGGGGGTAAGAATGATAGTTCCCCTTCTGCTGAACTTGGTTCCATTATAAGTGTGATGGTAATTGTGATGGGGTGTAATGGAACACTGCGGGTGGGTTAACTGGTAGCTGGTGATACCGGCTGGGTAGCTTAATAATGATAAATAATAGAGTGAACAGAGAAAAAGGTGGAGTTTTTTTAATGCTTAGAGACGTGTTTCCAGGATCTTAGATAGTTAAAGTTGCTAGTGAACCTGGGGGGAAGGGGGGGTGTTGGATGATTGCCCCATTGTATCCGGGAAATAAGTGATCAGTTCAGCTCTTTTGTGGTCGGGAACTAATAGAGTCATAATAGTTCGTCTTCCCCAAGTGATGTCAGTCGTATATACTAGCTAGGCTCCCAACTATCTAAAAGCTCTGCGACACTGGCACGATCTGGTAGCTAGCTGATGAACTAATGTTCAGCCACGGCGGGGATCGAACTTGCACCTAGCTAGCTGACGGTGGTGGTAGATTAGGTTTTCCCACGCTTTTCAACGCCAATATCCCCTTCACACAATCACAATTCTTGTATAAACGCTTGCAATAATTAAGTACTGTACAATTCGAGTAATCTTTAAAAATGATTTATTTATTAACGTCCAGTTTTTGCAACTAAGGCTAATTGGGACGGGTTATCTACAGGTTACCACCCTTTTCTAGCCAGGGTGGCACTCAGGATTTTATTTAATGAATTCCATCACTAAATAAATTCCTTTGTCCAGGCGGGAATCGAACTCGCCACTCTAGGTTTACCATGTGAGATTAAAGGCAACGCTTTGACTCACATGGCTAACCTGAGCCCCTTAGAAATCTTTAGAAACACTTATAATGAGCACATTCTCATTTGCCGAAAACTGTGTCTGAATCTTAATTTTACAGACAAACAAATCGGGAAAGGTTATAAAGAATTTTCGAAACTGATTATAGCAGTTTAAGTGACGCTGAAAATTCTCACGAACGTCCATCTTTATTAGGGCTCAAAAGCCAGAAAATGACGGCATGAATGATGAGATGAAAACCCTACGAGGAGTTTTAATATCTCCCTCATCCGATCCCTAATAATACAAGGAAAATTGCCGAGGGAAAACTGTGTTGAATTGAAATTCGCCATGACAAATCCCTTTTTAAATTAGTGTTGACTGTTAGAATGTCCTTGATGACTGAACCTCATCCGGCAAATACGGGCTATTAAGGGGGAGGGCCTTCCCCTTTCGCTCTGCGCATTTTTCATACATTCAATTTAATCCGGGCTATTTACAGAATAAATTATATTCCATTCGACTGCCCCCTCCCCCCAGCGGCAATTCCTCAGAATGTTCTTCATCCGTCAGGACTTTATTTAGACTCCCCTGGATGCGAGAGGGAAATTTCACCTCCGGGCTTGGGAGAATTGAATTAGAAGTGAGAGAGAGAGTTGGGGTGGGGGGAGGGTTAGTGAGTAAGGGAAGCTATTACTAAATTACTCAGTTGAAGTGTTTTTTTTTACCCCAGTAGGGAGTGAGGGGGGAGCGGTGGGTGAAAAATAAAATAGTATCACACGGAGGTTAAATCTGGTTCCTCTCAAGGGTATTTCCTAGCACCATTCTCATTTGCTCCCGTCGGCTCTTTCTCATCTCCTCGCCCCCCCCCCTTGCAGTAAATCTTTTACTTTTTCTCTCGCTCCCTGATTTCGCTTTCCCTTCGTCATTCATTAGTTTCGCTGGAGAGTGGGACAAGGACTGGACGGATTTAATATAAAGCACGAGGGAAAGACAGAGAGATTGAGTGGGGGGAGGACAAAGGGAGGGAGATAGAGAGAGGGAGGGAGGGGATGAGCAGTAGGGAAGGAGTGGGGGAGATAGATAGATAGGTAGATAGATAGATAGATAGATAGGTAGATAGATAGATAGATAGATAGGTAGATAGGTAGATAGGTAGATAGATAGATAGATGGATAAAGAGAGAGAAAGAGAGAGAGAGAGAGAGAGAGAGAGAGAGAGAGAGAGAGGATGAGCAGTAGGGACGGAGTGGGGGAGATAGATAGATAGGTAGATAGATAGATAGGTAGATATATATATATATATATATATATATATATATATATATATATATATATATAGAGAGAGAGAGAGAGAGAGAGAGAGAGAGAGAGAGAGAGGATGAGCAGTAGGGAAGGAGTGGGGGAGATAGATAGATAGTTAGATATATAGATAGATAGATAGATAGATAGAGAGAGAGAGAGAGAGAGAGAGAGAGAGAGAGAGAGAGAGAGAGAGAGAGAAAGAGTTTGTATGTGGTGTGCCTGACAGTCACAGAATGAAAACGACTAAAGAATAAAGGATGACTTCAAACGTCATTAATTCATTTTGACAAAAAAAAACAAGGATGTCTTGTATTAATTACTATATCTAACTTAAATAATATGATTTAATAGTAATACATATATAAACAAGTTTATAGTCGCGGGGGAGGGGGGAGTAGTATCACTAGAGCATGGAAGGGCAGCTGGAGAAATTAAATATAATGCACAAGAGGCTGTGCTACAGGCAGAGAGTGAGAGAGAGGGAGAGAGGAAGAGAAACGGGTGAGATATTGTGTAGGAGGAATAAAGAGGAAGGGAGAGAGAACAGAATGAGAGAGACAGAGAGAGAGAGAGAGAGAGAGAGAGAGAGAGAGAGAGAGAGAGAGAGAGAGAGAGAGAGAGAGAGAGAGAGAGAGAGAGAGAGAGACAGAGAGAGACAGAGAGAGAGAGAGAGAGTACAGGAGTGGGAGAGATTGAGGAAGGAAAGTACATGGAGGAAGAGAAAGGGATAGAGAGGGAGGGAGGGATATATATATGTGTGTGTGTGTGTGTGTGTGTGTGTGTTGTTGTTGTTGTTATTCTTCTTGGATTTTTGGTCAATGTTGGTGAAAAAATCTTAGTTTATGCCATTATTTCGGGAATGTTTATTTTCTCTTCTTCGGGGCTGTAAAATTACAGGTACTACTTTATAATATTGCACTTTGTTATTACACATTATTGTAAAAGGGTGTCTTCTCTATTATAACTTACCAAGACTAAAGATACCTAAAAACTATTACACATGACTATTGCACTTAGGACTAGGGTTATAGTAACCTCCCTTGTTTTGTTTACACAGCCTTATCTTTTGTATATCTATAGTATATTGTCTTTGTTTGTTGAACTATATTATAATTATTGTACTGCAGTTGTTATGATAGAACTATTGTTATGTGTTATTACAATTATTGTTATATTTTGTTAAAGCTATCTTCATGTTGTGTTAAGACTATTATGTTATTGCCACTTATATTATGTTACAACAGTTATTGTTATGTACTATTATAATTATTGTTATGTTATATTAAATTACAATTATTGTTATGTTATATTAAAGCTATTCTTATGTTGTACCTGAGTTGCTATTTTTATTGTTATGTTTATTATGTTACAATAGCTATTTTCGTGTGTTATTACAAAACTTATTTGTGACCAAAACTCCAAAAAGAATAACAACACCATATATAAATATAACCTGGTCGAAAATATCTACACAATTATGTATATATATATATATATATATATAGAGAGAGAGAGAGAGAGAGAGAGAGAGAGAGAGAGAGGGAGGGAGAGGGAGGGAGAGAGGGAGGGAGAGGGAGGGAGAGAGAGGGAGTGAGGGAGATGTGAGTAAGTAAGTGGAGCTATTACTAAATTACTCAGTTGGGATGGGTTTTTATTCCTGTAGCGTTAAGGGAGAGAAAGAATAGGTTGGAAATAATATAGTAAGTAGTTTCAGCAGACAGTTAAATCTGGCATCTCTCAAGGGACCCACCTAAGCCCATTCTCATTCACTCTCTCTCCTCCTTCCTTCCGTATCCTCCATTCCTATCAATCTTTTCCTCCCTCGGCCTTCTTCGGTACCCTTTTGTCTTGGCAGTTCATTTTATCTGCTCCACAGTAAGTAGGTATTAGTGCAGCCACAAAAGCCCCAAGTCCCAACTGGTTTTAAGCACCAGCTATTTGGAAAGTTATTGCCTAGGTATCCCAGAACTGAAATGTCATATACATTTATTGCTATCATGTTACTCTTAGAAATATTTTGTGAAGTCTTTTTTTCTAGAAACTATATGCGCTGGTAAACCATGTAACTAAAAAGAAAAGCAAAAAAAAAATGTTTATTTTTTATGGATTCGGATGAAAGGCATATATCCTCCAAAATTACTTCATATTTTAGAGCCTTTCAAGACAGGACACTATTTCCACAGCTGTAGATAATAAATTAAATTAATAAAATGTTGATGCTAAACCAATTAACAACTTCTTTGAACCAAGGATTCATTGTTCTTCAGTAGGCCGAAGAGAAAACCTAGGTTCTAACCAGGTGTCTGTGGATGGGCGCACTGCCGCTTCGAATAAATATTTGTGAATAAGGCTTTTTTTTTTAAATTCTTACCACTTAGCTTCGTTGATTGGCTTTCTTCAGAATCTAACGGAATCAATTTAGATATGTTTAATATAGAATTACAAAAGCAAGTAGTTTATGGACGCTTGGGCTCATCGAAAAACGTGATGACCGAAGTAGAAGAATTTACGTCTGGAGATATCCAGAAGCATCTTATACCTACAAATAAAGACCAAATTTGGTTTTCATTGAACATTCACTATGTGAAATACATGCAATGTATATGACGTCATCATTAAAAATTATATTTTCTTTAGAGCTCAATATTTACTTGATCGATACCATATTCAATATTTAAACGATTCATATAATTCTAAAGATAAAATTTGCTGATAGTCGTAACCGTTGCTGAAGGAGAGGGGGTTAAAATTAAAAATAAATCATGTGAAGTCTGTGATTCTGCTTACAGCAAAGATGCCCTTCAGCCAGGAGATGAATAGTTATCAGTTTTTTCTAAGCTGCCTTGAATTTAGGGAACATATTTCAGTTTAAATTATACTCCGGTCTAAGGTCTGATACCATGCCAAAATATTAAAAGAAATGTATATTGTATTCAGAAGGAAGTATTACATACGAATTCTTCCATGACGTCAATAGGCCCGAGGTTCCTAGTCCAGCTCTTTACAGGACATGGCGACCTCAACTATAAGCTGCATTACTTCAAATTGAGGACTGACCCGAAGTGTAGATGTAGATGTGGAGCTGTAGAAACAGTGAAGTACATCATTTTTGAGTTATTTAAGACTTCTGCTAGCGTGGGAATACTCGTTTCTCGATTGGCCTCCGGATTCACTTGAACAGCTGACCCAGACAGATGATATTATGAAGGCCTTTTTGCAGTTCGTGAAGAAGGTTCTGAATTCCAAGAAGAATATGAAAATATAATTTTAAATTGTGTAATCTCTAACTCTGAAGGACTTTTACCTTACTCCAGAAAGTTGTGTAGGCGATAGTTAAGTTATTCTTGAAGGGAGTTATATACATTTTTAGTTATAGTTAAAAAGGACTATCAAAGACTGGATTCTGAATTATGTTAATTCATTTCTGGAAAAGCGGGATGAGTGAGAGAAGAAATTGGAATTAGAGTAAATGTTTACCTATAAGGAGAAATGATGAAAGGGGTGGGGGGAAGGGGTGGAGAGGCTCGATTGAAAATGAGAGCCCGAGTTTTCGGCAATTCCGTTAATAATGCCGGCGTTATAGAGGTTCGCTAGCTCCAAACCCCCCCCCCCTCTATATCCCCCCTTAGTATTTCGACAGCTCGAATTTACTCCGGAAAATTGCGCACCGCTCCTTCCATTTTCACCAATTTATTTCCGTCTTGTTTAGTCCGTTTGTTCTCCTTTCAAAAAGGCTTAAACCATTACAACCGAAATATAATACTTCCTCTACCCTTCTAAACCTCTCTACTTTTTTTTTATATTATTTCCATATAAGAAATGTAGAGAGTATTTTAAAAGCAAAAAATGTCGGTATTCAGAGTTCAACGAATCATCCGTTTAGACCCTGCCAAGAAAATATTTCGTGTATTGTATTATTTTATAATGTGCTCTCTTTAAGCAAATGAAAACACTGTTTGTATTAAATTGAAAAATATACGTGTTTAAACTTGAGTGACAAGAAATAAATTTAGTAGAACTCGGCATTTTGTTGATAGCTCCACATAATCAAAAATAAGACTGAAAAAACATAAGCATTTACTACATTCTTTTGTTCACAGCTGGATGGATATGGAGAGATGACGTCAATAATGTCACCACGACAGGTGTCTGAGCAATCCGAGGAAATCTACTGGAAGACGGCCATAAACAGCCCCAGCGACGCTGGCAACCTTGTCCTCAAGGAACGTCGATCGCAGTCCAAGGACAACGGTGGGATGGACCTGAGTCCATCTCGTCAACGAGGGCTGCCTTGAGAGAGCGATGCCACATCTGGACGCAGCCGTTGCTCTGTGGGTGGTACGCTGTAGTCCTCTGCTTATACCCATCAGTGCACTCAACCGTAAGAACAGATCTGCCTCAAACTGTCGGCCTTGGTCCGGTGGTTATGCGCTGAGGTGCTCCAAACCGTGAAATCTAAGGAGTGTAGAACTGCTAGGCGATGGTTGAGGCTGAGATATCCGGGGTAGGTATGGCTTCCGGCCAACGGGTCGTCCGGTCCACCATGTTGAGAAGGTATCCAACCCCTCCGAGGGCAACAATGGTCTAACGAAGTCCAAGTGAGCGATAGTAGAAGGTACAAAGGATTGTCGTTGTATGGCGATAAACCTTGCCCCTCTGGCAAAGTGCCTGGACGGGGAAACTCTTGGATCGACTGCATTTTGAAAGGCAGTGACAAGAGTCCGTTTGGTACTACCTTGAATCCAAGGAAATCCACTTCTGGCTTTCCGAAGACACATTTGGTGACGTTCAGGGAAAAACTGCAGTCGTTGATACGCTTGATGACTTCGCGACGATGCTGCTCGTGTTCTTCTGGTGCCTTCGATACGACGAGGAAGTCAACCAAGTAGGGAAATTCGAATGACAGGTCCCGCAGCATGTTGTCGACAAATCGCTATATTGTTTGTGCAGCATTCTTAAGATCAAAAGGCATCCGGAGATACTTGAACAAACCGAAGGAGGGTGATGGCTGCCGTTTCTCCAGGTCTTGTTAGGCAATGGGGATGTGGTGGTACGCGCTTGTGATGTCCAGCGTCGTGAAAATGGTGTTATCATCGAGCTGAGTAGTGAAGTCTATTGGGTTCTGCATGGCGTACATATCCGGGACCGTCAGCTCATTTAGACGCCTATAATCACCGCATACTCCAAGACTGCGGTCCTTTTTCATGACAACATGAATGGTGCTAGACCAACAACTCTTCCAAGGTTGGCAGAAACCATCATCTATCATACGCTGAAACTCCTTCTTGTCAGCCGAGTACTTCTCCGGTGCTCGACTTCGTGCGTTGGAAGTCCCCTTATTGGTGAGGGACGGGTAATGCTCGGATAGTCTTGTAGTATGTGGGCGTAAAGACAACTGTCGGGGATAGCGTAGAACAGTGGAATCATTCCCGATCGTCTTAAGACCGGCGTACTGGGAGAGAACCATCTGCTGCTGACGCCCACAGGAAGCTTGTGGAGGAATACGAAGTCTGCGCAGAGTATGGGACGACCAACATCAGCTTCAGCGAAGGCCCAGGGAAAGATGAGCCGGAGACCAAAGTCGGGATGGTCCCCCTTTGGGAAAATCTGGTAAAACCTGTGTTACAACAACTTCATTGTAATACAGTACTAGTTGGGGTCAGCTAGACTCAATTACTCTACGAAACTCTTCTCGCAAAAGAAAAACAAAATGTCTTAAATTCGTTATAAATCTATTTGTAACGAACTTACAGGCATCGGTAAAGTTGTTATAATAATTACAAAAGTTTTCACTTCAGACTGCGGTTAAAGTTAACTGTTCACCTTCCTGTTTTAAAGTTCAGGTAATTTGATTTTGCTCTCTGTTGTTAAACTAATACTCAAGCACTCGAGAGGTTTTATAAGACTCCTTTAAATACAAAGACTTTACTTATAATCTACCTGAGAAATATCTTAAAACTGTGCTATTTAATATTTGCTTACTTTTACGGAAAACTGTGTATTCAGGTGGATCGTGTGAGAGAGGTTTCGAACCTTTAAACACATAAATGTCTGCGGAATAATGGAAAGTAGGAATAAATTACGAACTCGCTTCGTGATGGAGTTAAGACGAAATGTATAGAACAACAATTTTAGACCATCAGAAGATCAACAAGATTGATTTTACATCATTTTACGATCCAACTCATAATAATGAAGATATCTTGAACATTCGAATTCCTCTCACCCTCACCAATAACCCCTCCCCCCCCCTACTATTCCTCGTATGATTTCCGCCAATAACAAATATGATCTTTACTGTTGACAAACGGTTACTTATAGGTAAAGAAAAAATGAACATCGAGACAAGAACGTAAAACCTTAATCGATGACATAATCCTACAACGAAATTGAACATACCTCGCCCAATTAAAACCTCATTTACTTGTAAACCACAAAACAACAAACAAGAAATGAAATAATGGGATAACTAATGGCTGCGTTAACTTTTGCACTTATCTCAAAAAGAAAAAAAAAAGTTCAATGAGAACACCATTTTGTGTTCAAGCTACAAATAAAGTGGTTCATGATATAACAGCTAATTGTTAATATGACATGGGCAAGAGTGGGAGTTTGCTGGAGCCTGAAAACTAAAAAACCGAAAATATATCGGTTAATAATCATGATATTGAAAAAAGAAACGTATATAACAACATTAATAGAACATTTACTTTTCGATATTTGATCCAACGTATAATAACGGAGATATTTTGAATATTCGAAATTCCTTCCTCTAAAACCCACCCCCTACACCAAAGGTTCGATTTCAGCCGTTAACGAACTTATTCTTTTTTTTTCATAAAACGCTTAAATATTCAGTTTGGTAACGATAAAAAAAAATTACGACGGCTTGAGCGTTAACAGACTATATTTTGGAAGGAATTCATTTTTGTCATCTCCTAAGTGGGGTCGATGGCCTTTTTAGGAAATGGTTCGAACGTTTGCCGCATTGCCCTTTAAAAAATGTGTTAACAAATACATAAATAAAATAATTATAATAAACAAATAGATACCCGATAAAGAGTTAGAAATTTATATTCTTAGCAATGTTTCCTCCAAAAATTGAGAGAAGAAAATTTGTTCGTTTAGTTTGTAGATATATTGAATCAAAATACAATCCCTTTTATAGACTATTCGGTAACTTTTTACATCCGGAATTCATTACGTCGGCATAGAAAAGTTAAGAACCATAAGCCAACTGAGTGTGTAATAGCGAATACATTAAAATATCCCATTCAGGTAAAGCTCATATCATAAAGTCAGAGAAAATATGTAAGTGGTGTAAAAAATACATTTATAATAGCCTGAAGCATGTAATGCTACACCCTGCACCTGTAAATCACAGAAAACAATCATATATAGATAAAAACAGGGACGAACTTTCATTGGAATTTATGCGAAATATTAACAATATTGAAAAGCTAAATTACGTATATTACTTTATTAAGAGTATATAATTGTCAGTTTATTAACCATTAATTGTCGTTTTGTTTTTGTTGCTTTTCCGGAACTATTATGTATTGCATTTGCATTATTATATATTACTAATTATATAAGAGAATTCAAAATTGTAGAATAGTAAAACATTTAAGTAGAATACCGAACGATACTATCATAAAAAGGCCAGACCCCTGGCTACGCCTTAGCAAAGTTTCTTTCAAAAATCGAAGAGGAAAATTTGTTCGTTTAATGGTCAGTATTGTATATTCTTTCTAAAAACTTTTCTCATTAACTTATTCTGTACTCGGCTATCGTAATGAAGGTGTCTATGAGTTTCACTGAGTAAATGATAAATACAACCAGATTATATAAACATTTTTATATTTCCGAACCTCGATAGTACGTGTAAAGAAAGGGAGTCATTTTTTTTACTGAATAATGTAATAAAATACCAATATCATGAACCGGGTTAGCTACAAATAGCCTGTTACGTTCTTTGAATAATAGAACGGAGCAGGCATTATTTAAAGGGGATTCCTCAAAACAAATCTGAAACTACTTCTAGCCCTAGTATTGGTCTTGCCTTCTTACGATGGGGGAGGCAAACTCTGAATTATTCAGCCAGTGCTTCTCTTAGATTCTCTCTCTCTCTCTCTCTCTCTCTCTCTCTCTCTCTCTCTCTCTCTCTCTCTCTCACTCACACACACACACACACACACACACACACACACAGAATTATTGTTGCCATGGCGTTTTCTCCTGGTTTTTCGCTTCTTAAGATCGTAACAACAATATTTATAGCACATTTTATTTGCAATGAGACCGGTTCTACCGAATTCTTCTACCCAACGTATAATACCGGAGAAATATCGAATTCATGAAATTCCCTCTCCCCCACTAAACCCACTCCCTTAACACTGGTTTGATTTCATACTTTAACGAACTTGACCATTAGTATTGAATAAAACGCTTATATATGGAGTTTGGTACGATCAAATATGAATTACGACCGATATACGTAACAGACAAGTATTATATATATAATGTTTAACCCTAGAATACTAACCTACGTATGATTTACGTGTACGCGGGATAAGAATCCCGCCTGTTGGCGCCAAAACAACAGTGGCGCACTCTACTCACAGCTATGCCTCCTCTAGTCATTCTTCCAGCCATCCTCATCGGAATAACACGTGTTGCCATTTTTCACTATTTTTTACTGTCTTGATTCCCGGACTCGGTGAGTAAAATTTACGTATAGTTAGTGTTAAGAGCATAAATTACACGTAAAATTTTCGTATAGTTATAATCAAGCTGCAAATTATTTGCACGTAAATTCTACGTATGATTATTATTAATAGACAAAACTTTTAAATTTATTTTTCTGAATATTTCAGCAAATGGAAAAAAAAATTACTTCCGTGGAGGAATTTTGGTCTATCTTCAATGAGGATAGCATCCTGCCTGAAGAAATAGATATTCTCGAGATTGATTCTGATGATTCCGAAGCTGGTCCCGATTTTATACCAAACAATGAAGAACATCATTCAGATATTGAGGAGGAAGTTATAAATGCGATTCGGGAAACAGAAGTTAGAACACAGAAGAAAAAGATAAATTCAAAAAGAAAAAGGGAATCTGTTGAAAATATTGATCAACAAACATCACTCAACGGAGAGGAAATTTATGGTACCAATGGATTCCCTTGGAAAACTACTAGAAGTCAAACTTCTAAGAAGGTAGCAGGGAAAAATATTATTCACATATCACCTGGTCCTACAGAACTTGCTCGACAATGTTCTGAACCTATAGACTGTTTTAATTTGTTTTTCTCGGAACAACTTTGGAATACAATTTTGACTAACACAAATGAAGAAATTGATAGAC
Organism: Riptortus pedestris; assembly: GCA_019009955.1. NCBI lineage: Eukaryota > Metazoa > Arthropoda > Insecta > Hemiptera > Alydidae > Riptortus > Riptortus pedestris. Next base: position 14,104,183 of record CM032228.1, read on the forward strand.
AAAAAACTGCATATAAAGATACACTGAAATTTACAGTATCACAAACATCAATGGAAGAACTAAAGGCCTTAGTTGGCCTCTTAATTTTAGCTGCTTCTCTCCAAAATAATCACCTGTCAGCTAAAATGCTATTTGACTCATCATACTGTGGAAATAGGTATGTTGCAACTATGTCTAAGGAGAGGTTCAATTTCTTAGTGAACTGTCTTAGATTCGACTGTAAATCAAACCGCCACGAAAGGCAAACGCTAAACAAATTTGCGCCCGTATCCGAAATATGGAATTATCTTATTGATAATCGTCGCAAATATTATAAGCCTGGAAGTTATGTAACAATTGATGAGCAATTAGTCTCTTTTCGAGGCGCTCTGCCCTTTCAGAATGTACATACCTTCTAAGCCAGATAAATACGGCATAAAGATAGTACTGATGTGCGACAATGCAACTAAATATATGATTGATGCAGTGCCTTATTTGGGAAAGGGGACAGTTCCAAATAATCAACTTGCATCCGAATATTTCGTGAAACTACTTGCCGATACTATAAAAAATTCAACAAGTAATAAAACAAAGGATAACTCTTACTCAGTAGTACGTCACATCCAGTCGCTACTCAAAGATTACAAGTAGAAAGCAAAAGGTACAACAAAAAAAAATAAAAGAGAATCCCTAAGGAATTCGTGGACATAAAAATATAATGGAAGGGTTGCTGGATCCTCATTATATTTGTTTCATGAGGATATGGTTGCTTTGTCTTATAAACCCAAGCCAGACAAACTTGTCCTACTTTTGTCATCTGCTCACGATTACGCTTCTGATAGCAGTGGAAATCAGCTACCTCAGATTGTAAAAGATTATAACATGTCAAAGGGAGCTGTAGATTGTTTCGATCAAATGTGCCACAGAATTAACTGTGGAAGAAAAACAAAAAGATGGCCCTTATGTACATTTTATAACATGTTAAACATTGCAAGCGTCAACTCTTACGTCATATTCTCACACAACGCACTAAGAAATGACCCCAATAGCAAGCCTTTATCCAGGTTGGATTTCATGCTGGCTCTCCATCAACAACTTGTAAAAGATTGGCAAATGCATCGGATGACGATCACTACTCTGCCAAGACATCTTCGGCCCATCATTAATAGCATTCTCAAGCCAGGAAAACCGTCAACGGATGATTCAAGTGGCGCCTCGGCATTTGGGGTATCACCAAGCACTTCTGGAAAGGAACTGACAAAAGGGCCACGTAAAAATTGTGCATTCTGTTCTTACAAATTAAAGAGGCACACTGCCACTTATTGTATTAAATGTCACCAACCCATCTGTGGTCAACACCAAATAAAATTTTGTATAGATTGTGGAAAAGCGCAATGAAAATTGTTGTTAATATTTTATTTTAATTTTATTAGTTTAATTTAAGTAAACAAACAAATATATATAAGTTGGTATATGTAATTTAGTTAAGTAGTATTTATATTTTAAAATATATTATTTCTTTCAAATACATATGTGTTTTTTGTTGTAAAATATACCCTAGGTGTCAAATGTACGTATGGTTAGTATACATGTATAAAATTTTATGGTTAGTATTCTAGGGTTAATGGACCTAGTTTCCGTCATCTACTATATAGGATCGATGGAAATTCGAGGAAAATATTCCTCCTTGAGGAAAATAAAACCTGCTAAACACAAACATAGACACAACAATTTACCTCTAATACTCTACAATGTTAAAATTTCAGTTTTAAAAATGTGGTGTAGGTATTTGTGTTTAGATAAACAGTGTGATGTAATGAAAGCGAGCGAGCGGGGGCAAAGACATGCAGATTGCTGACAATGCGCTACTGAAAATGGGAGTCCATTGTTCGCTAGCTGAGCAGAGTGTTAACAGTTTTGTGCTGTGCTAGTGTGGCTCTGTCTATTGCCTTGACCCTCAGCGGTATTGTGTTGTATTTTAATTAGCGTTAAGTCTTAGTATATGTATAAGTTAGCCAATATGTATTTATTTTATAAATATATGTTTTGTCCGAACCACCCGTGTGTGTGCCATCCCCGTTCAGCTAACCTTACAAACATAATGGAATAATTTTAAAATTCCGTATATATGCGCGTTTGTATTTGCCTCTGAGTGTGTGCGTGCGAGCGTGTATTGTGTGTTTGTGTGTGTGTGTGTGTGTGTGTGTATTTTTTTACACTTTGTATTATAGAAATGTGTTTTTATTTGATTTTATAAATTAATTTAATTTTTGATACGTTAAAAACAGCTGGCGTGCTTCATTCTGGTTGGCTATTCGCCTAATGTCCCTAACTTATATTATACGTACCTTGCGTTAAATGATATTGAACTAATCTTGTTGAACTACTGACGCTCTACAATTGTCACGTTTTCGTATCTCAAATATTAAGCTAGTAATTCGCTCTTTATTGTACACTCAAAAAATTTGTGCGAATTGACTGTTCAACTCTAAACGTGAGTATGATATTGTACTGAAATATAGAATTAGAACAATACGTTTTGATAATAGTCATTGTTAAAAAAAACTATAGGAGGATATAGCCTGGAAGGTAGTCGTCCCAGATCGTCTGAGGACAAGGTAAGAATAATAATAAAGATGAAACGAGCCGTAAAGAGAGAGTGTTCGGAAGGTCGTAAAGGGAAGGAGCTTTGCTGGAAATATGGCGGATACTTTCCACAGATGGAGAAGACAAAGAGGTTAGAATGCTCCAAGAGTCCTATTGTAAGTACAATAATATCAGGCTGGCCTTCAATAAGGCAGCCCTCTCCGCTATCATGTCTACATCAATATGGCACTGCTCAGCCAAATATTACCCCCCACTCCCATTTACTGTTATCACTCTGATATTTCCTGAGCCAGCAATGGCTTGTTTACTTATCTATAGATGAAAATATGTATGGTGTAGATTCGCACAAATTGGATTTGAACAGATCACATAGAACTCATCTATTAAGTAGCATGAATAAAACGTTTGTCTGAAATGTAAACAAACAGGCCAGCCAACCTCTCAGAGCTGAATAGATAGATAGAAATATTCTTGAACCGAAAGAAAAACAATTACTGAATCATATCTGCATATAACATATTAATTCTATAGACAATTATTTACTATATCTAGTACTGTAATTTATAATCAATCAGAATGATTTGTATCACAATCAATCAAATTTTAGCAGTCCGAGAACTTAAGACCGGGAGGGTGGGAGGTCATCAGAACATATTTGCATGTATCTCGTATAATAAAATTCTCTTGAAATCAATATTTGGTATTTAAGCTTAGAATAATGTGATTTATTATTAAACATAGTATTTTTTATGTATGAGTAGAAGTGGGGGTATGCTGATGTCCGAAAACTGAAAAATGCAAATATTTCGTTAATATACAAGATAGAGAATAAATGTGTATAACAATATTAATAGTACACTTATATTTTCAATAAGATTGGTGATATATATTTTTTCGATCCAACGGACAGTAACGGTAACGGTAATATTTCGAATTTCCGGAAATCACCCCCTCTAAACCCCCGCTTCCACTAGTCCGATTTTAGCCATTAACGAACTAGATGTTTTTTTTGTTTTTTTTTACATAAAACGATTAAATATCAGGTATGGTTACGATCAAGCAAAAATTGTGACCACTAGAGCGTTGAGAGGCATATATATATAAATAAAATTGTAACCTCTGTCTGTACATTGATTTTTTTCGCGAAATTTCACGATAACTTTTCGTTTCACATGTCATAGACACCATAACTACATTTTGTTTCTTTCGTGTCTGTTTGTTTGTTTGTTTGTTACCTTTTCACGCATAAACGGCTGAACTGAATTTTATGAAACTTGGTATGTATATTACTACTAGCTCAACGTAGACTTTAGGCTATATTAATATTCTCTAAGAAGAACAGGAGTGGGGGTTATAGGGGAGGCCTGAAATTAAAAATAGCTAAATTTCGTTTGCTTTTGCTTTTTCAGCAAATATGCACATAACAAAAGTTGTTTACTTTGTAATTTAGAGTAACTTTTGTTATATGCACTTTTGCCGTGTACGGAAGTATAAATGAATTATACGCTAAAAACTATAGCGGGAGCCCACAATATTATTTGGCACAAAAGACTCAACCGAACTAAACCAAACTCGCTATGTGAATTAATACTAACGATTTCCTTATAATAAGCCATACTAACATTTCTAGAGACGGGCAGGAGTGGGAGTTATAAGGGAGGCCTGGAATTAAAAATAGCGATATTTCGTTTCCTATTGCTTTTTCAGCAAATATGCGCATAACAAAAGTTGTTTATTTTGTTATTTAGAGAAATTTGCTCAACACTTCTTTTCAATATGAACTACCAGGTACCTTACCTGAAAAAAATAATTCAAATGTATGTCAATATTTTCTCCTTAATAATTCAAATCTATGCATAATGCACAGGAGACGGGAAATATGACAATATGCAGGACAGTGAAGTCTTACATAAAAAAATAATTTTATTATTAACAAATGCCAACAACGGGTATTAACCCTAAACACTGGAACGGGTAAATGTCAAAATATTGTGCAAAGTAAAGCCTTGCCAAAAATATACCATCACCATTTAGCCACAAATTAATTCCCGGGCGAAGCCGAGCATCTGAGCTAGAATATATATATATATACAGTTTCGATGGGACCTCATTTTCCTTATCTCCAGGAGTAGGATCGTTAGATGATTTTGTTCACATTTTTCGAAAATTACGCAACTTGTTTTCCGTCTACTACAATAAGCGTGGTGTAAGTCAAACATGCCACTCGACTTGCCACCGAAATCGTTTGGAAAGTTCCGACCCATTATGGACTTTTGAACCACTGATTCGAGGCAGTTCTCTTTATATCTGAGTTGTGCCCCGAAGGGCCTGCTTGAAAAGCTTCGACAGAGCCCCGAGAAGGCTCTAATAGGCGCATTCTCTTCCTCATTTCCATTTTGTTCAGGGCATCCCCTTCAGATTATGAGCCTTCAGCCTTTCTTATCAGGCGAGCCTCTTATCAAACCTCAGACCAGTTTCCCTTGATTAGAAAATGGCTTCGGCCCACCGAACCTGCCGAATCGGCAAAATGCCTACTACAATTAATACACTCTAAATGTTTCAATAAAACTAATTCACCTTTGGAGGAAGTCCTTAAAAAACAGTAACGGAGATATCCCCCCAAAATCCCCCACCACTAGTCTGGCTTTAGCCATTAACGAACTTGATCATTCTTTTTACATAAAACGTTTAAATATCAGGTTTGGTAACGATCAAACAAAAATTGCGCTAGAGCATTAATATACAAATATATGTATATGTCTATATATATGTGTGTATAAATATATATATATATAAATAAACTTGATCGTTAGTTTCACATGGAACTTTTATATATCGAGTAAACGAATAAACAATAATTGCGAAAAGAATGAGTGAGAAAGAAATGTTTTGAAAATCACGACATGAGTACGACCTCGACGAGTAAAACAAACTAAAAGTTATACATTTTATGACAGATTTCCCTTAAAGGAAATCAGTTAGTTATTGAGGTTATCTTGCCGTGATTTTCAAAACATTTCTTCAAATGTCCATCGATCCTACCCAGGAGATGACGAAAATGCAGTCCGTTCAAAATTGTGTGTATATATATATATGTGTGTGTGTGTGTGTGTGTGTGTGTGTGTGTGTGTGTGTGTGTGTGTGTGTGTTTGTCTGTGTGTGTGTTACCATTTTAGCGGTCGCAATTATTGTTTAATCGTTAACTCGATATATAAAAGTTTCATGTGAAACTAAAGATCAAGTTCGTTAATGGAGTATTGAGAGGGGGGGGGATTATGGATGGTTGGATGGAAAAGTTTTATTGAACCAATCTCATTTAAAATGTAATATTCTATAAATGTAGCTATGAATGTTATTTATTATCTATATAATTAGCCAATGAAACTCCTACTCATGTCATATTTACAATAGGCTGTAAATTACAGTGCATATTATTTATTTTACTTTTCGAGATAAATGCAAATACGTGGGAAATTGTAGGTTTAGCTCAGCCCTTGCGTGATTGATTTTTCCTTTGGGTCAACCCCATCAATTTTCATTTCCAGGTACCTCAAACTCTAATCGTCTCAAGTCCAACTTACATTTCTATTCCTGGTTACATAAGCTGTAACATGGTGAAATTCACTGATGAGTCCATATGACATTCTGGTGCGTGGGAAATCTGCTTAGCTCAAGGACTGGCTGCGTGCCTCGCTTTTTCATCATCTATATAAATTACTTCGCTTTTATTTGCTGACGTATTGGACCAAAAAAAAAAAAATACATAAAAGCACGAGAAAGATTTATGGGCTGGGATGAGCGCACTCCATTCATAGCGTAGAGCATTGAAGGTTTTGAAGGGACAGGTCACAAAAAAATGAGAGAGAAAAAGAGAGATAAATGGACGAGTGAGAGACGTTTTGTGGTCATTGTATTCGGGCATTGTCAGCTGTGAATTTGCCAGGCAAGTGGTCAGCGGAAAGTCTGTCATACGGCCAGCTCTTTGTTCTTTGCCGAAGATTGCATTTCGCTCTCATTCAATGAAAACTCTATCTCAGTTTTGGCATGTGTGCCACAAGATTCTTTTTTCTCTTTTTCCTATTTTTTTTTTTTTTTTATCGACTCACACTTTTAATATTCCCCTTCTCTCTGTGACCATAATATAATAAAAATGAATAAAATTAAGGAAATATAAATGTTAATTCAAGATTCAAATGTAACATAACACGCATTTATTTCCTCTTGGAAATATTTATTTATTTAAATACGATTTTGATATCACTCTGTGCTAAAAAGGTTAGTTAGGACGGGGTATCTTAAAGTTGCCACCGTTTTAGCAGATTTCCCTTAAGGGAAATCAGCTATTGAGGTCGTACTCAAGACGCGATTTTCGAAATTTTTCGGATCGAAAAAATGTATATCGCCAATCTTATTGCAAATTAAATGTACTATAAACATTGTTATACTCATCTATTCTTTATCTTGAATATTAACCGACATATTTGCATTTTTCAGTTTTCAGCCTTCAGTAAACCCCCACTTCATGTTACATAAACAATACTCTATTATCTAATAAACCACATCATTCGAAGCTTAAATACTAAATATTGTATTCGAGAGACCTTTTTTTATACGAGATACATGAAAATATGTCCTGGTGACCCCCCCCCCAAATATATCAATATTTATAGTACTCTTTATTTGCAATAAAATTGGTTCTACAAAATCTTTCGATCCGACGTATAATAACGGAGATATTTCGAATTTTCGAAATTCTAACCCTCTAAACCCCATCCCACTGTTTCAATTTCAGACACTAACGAACTCAACCTTCAGTTTTACATAAAAACTTATGTATTGAGTTTGGTTACAATCTAACCCCGACCGCTAGAGCGTTAACACACACATATATATATATATATATATATATATATATATATACATAATTTTAATTAAATTAAAATCTGATTGAATAGTTGGGAAATAGAAGATATTTGAGTAACGAAAAAATGTTTAAAACTATAATTGTAGAACCTCAGCAGTTTTTTTAAACATTTTTCAATTCAACCCACAAGAAAGACATTTTGAATGGTCGAATTCTCCACCCTCTAAAGCCCACATATTTCATGTCTGATTTCAGCAATTGATGAATGTGATCTTCAATGAAACGGTAACAATATCCAGTACGGTATAGATAGAAAGAAAATCATTCATGTTTAATCTTACTTAATGACGAATTTCCATGTATGTCACATAATAAAGGTACGTTGAAAACATTGTTTTGGTTTTTGACCTTTCCTATCAAACTGCAACGAAAATTGCGACTGTTAGATCGGTAACGGAAATATATATATATATATATATATATATATATATATATATATATATATATATGGTATGGGAATAAGTTGTAATTTTTTTTTTAATGTTGAAATTGTTATCTCTTTCATCTTATCTAATCTTTCATACATGGATTAAGAAAGGGTGTTAGTAAGGTGATAAACACAGTACATAACTTTTGCTTGGAGTGTTAACATCTAGATTTCTTATATCATGGGATATGTTCCAAAAAAAAACAGCATTTGCGGGAAGTTCTGCTTCATTACTATCTTTTAAAGAAAAGTGCTGCAGAAACGTATCGCTTGTTTGTGGATGTTTATGGTGACCATGCTCCATCGGAGGCGACTTGCAGATATTGGTTCAAGCGCTTCAAAAGTGGTGACTTTAATGTCGATGACAAAGAACGCGATGGTGCCCCAAAAAAGTTTCAAGACGAGGAACTTCAGGAATTGCTTGACATTGATCCTTGTCAGACCCTTGAAGAGTTGGCTACAGCATTAGGTGTTGATCGATCCACCATTGGAAAACGGCTACATGCTCTGGGAATGGTTCAGAAGGCAGGAAATTGGACGCCATACGAGTTGAAGGAAAGGGATATTGAAAGACGTTTGGTCACTCGCGAAATGTTGCTTGATCGACAAAGAAGAAAGAGTTTTTTGCATCGGATCATCAATTGCGATGTAAAATGGATTCACTATGACAATCCTAAACGTAAACTTGCATGGGTGAAGCCAGGTGAACCAGGTCCATCAACACCCAAGCGCAATATTCATGGCTTAAAGGTGATGCTCTGTATCTGGTGGGACATGCGGGGTGTGGTCTACTATGAGCTGCTGAAACAGTCTGAAACTATTAATTCCCAACTTTACCGACTTCAGTTAATACGTTTGAAACGAGCTATTCAAGAAAAACGACCTGAATGGCGTGATAGACATGAAAAACTGATTTTGCAGCACGACAATGCTAGGCCCCATGTTGGTCATCCCGTCCGGACATACCTAGAACAGGTCAACTGGGAGGTCCTACCCCACCCGCCGTATTCACCAGACATTGCCCCTTCAGATTATCATTTGTTCCGGTCTATGCAGTCAGCACTTACTAGGCAGCGCTTTACCACATACGAGGATGTTAAAAAATGGGTCGATGACTGGATTGCGTCGAAAGATATAGAATTCTTCGCTCGAGGAATCCGTTTACTGCCTGAAAGATGGGCCCAGGTTGTCGCTTCAAATGGAAATTATTTTGAATAAAGTACTTTTTTATTTCTCTATTCCAATTTGTTTTTTTTTTCACCATAAAAAAAATTAAAACTTATTCCCATACCCTATATATACTGTTGTATGTACATATATATACCTGAGATGATCATATATATGATGAGATGTAGATATTTGAAGGAAATTACCTCAATAGCTAATCTCCCTTATAGAAAATCTTCCGACGATCACCCAAACGAAAAGTAATTCATATTTTTTTAGAATCATTTTTTTTTAATAAAGCGCAATATTTGTTACGAACTTTAATAACTGTAATACTTATCTAGACTATTGTTATCTAAATTATTAAATAAATTCTCCTCGTATTGGTGTTCTTCTCTACTAACTGGCTTGTAATATATACTGTAGCTGATTTCCTTAAGACAAATAAGTTAAAACTGCCCGATGAACATGGACGGAATGCCATAGACAATGTGTAAAACAGATAAAATGACACCACGGGACCAGATTGGAAATTACTTCAAAATAATTATCTTTCCCAGAGGCATAGCCTAAAAAATGTACTGATAAGCCTCCAAGAGGGCGAGCAATGCTTCGAGTGACTTGCCTGCTAAAATATCCGTTATAATGAAGTTAATAACCCAACTTGGATTGAATTACTTCAGCTTCACCTGAAGCCAGCCTTAGGGCATAGTACCTGCCGAACCCTTATTAACTCAGGGTACATTTTAAAAAGACCCTTAGAAAGGAAATGTGAAATTCAGGTTATTTTAGGTGCGGAATATGTTTTAGCTTCAAATTATAATATGGTATCTGTTAGACATATCCACCAAGGCTCTTTGCAAATTATCAGAAAGTCCATTTATTATTGTGGAAAACTGGAATTCTTATTATGGCTACAATATAAGAAATAACTCTAAAATTTTTAAATTGCTTCTATCACGTACTAATAGAAGACATTTTTTTTTCTATTCCTTTAAAATTAGAAAAAAATAAATAAATTATATTAATTATGTTTTAATTAAATACCTGTGATGAACTATGCTGTAGAGGGAAATTCACTTTTTGAAGGGCTACATCGTATAGGAAATAAATAAAAAACATCCTATTCCATGCGGAAAAAAAACTTTTTTTTTTTTTTAAATTTAAGAAATTTTCAAGATCGTTGATGGCTGAAATCGGAATATTGGGAGGGGGGGGTTAGAGGGGGGATTTTCCAAACTTCGATAAATCTCCCTTACTATACGTCGGATCGAAAACTTATATCGAACCAATCTTATTGCACATTAAATGTACTATAAATATTGTTATTGACATTCATTCTCTTTCTTGAATATTAACCGAAATATATGGATTTTCAGGTTTTCAGCCTTCAGCAAACCCCCCACTTCTACTCATGTCACATAATCAATACTCTGGTATGTAAAAACTACTTTCACCGAAGTTTAAATACCAAATATTCAAGAGACCATCAATATACGAGATACATGAACTATGTTAGTAACCCCCTCCCCTGCCTTAAGCCCTTGGACTACTAAAATTTGAGTGCTTGAGAATTTTAAATTACAGTACTAGATATAGTAAATAGTTTTCAATGAAATTAATATGTCGCGTTCAGACATATTTCAGTAATTCTTTTTATTACCGTTGAAGAATAATTCCTTGCATCTGTGTAGCTGTGGAAAGTTGGCTGACCTGTTTCTTTACAATTTAGACGTTTTACGATTGGAGGTTATTTAAAATGACTGAATGATTTCTCATTACCTCATAATTTATTTATTCACTTATTATTCAAGGAGGTGTTAAGTATTACCAGTGTGTAGGTTTATATATAATAAAACTATGAGGGAAATCATTATAGTTTACGCAGTCCCTGCTTGACGGATTTTTTCTTTTACCTTCCGCTTGGTTACGTTTTTGACATTAACAAAACTATATATATATATATATATGTTTGAACGGAACTCATTTTCGTCCTCTTATGGCTTAGATTGGTGGACATTTGCAAAATGTTTTTAGAACTCGTATCACGTGTACAACTTCAACAGCCGATTTCCTCTAAGGGAAATCATGTGAAATGAAAATCATAGTGCTTCCAGTCCTAGGTATTGTCAAACAGCACAAGATAGTGACTAGCGGACTTAATCCAAATGGGAAAATTGCAATATAAAAGCTCAATCGACCAATGATAAGCCTTTTGAGTTTAACTTGAATATGCCGTGGACGAATAATTCACTGGCATGGCAGCCAGGGGGGTGGGAAGTCTGCCGGAGAAGTGAAACTTTGTCAAAGACCAACTCCTTAATTGAGAACGATAATTTTATTTAATTCCTCTTTTCAAAGTTTATAATCTCTGGAATTTTCTTCAATGAAATAACAGTTTGTGTTGAAGAATTGTAATTGGGACTGAACGATTCCATCAGCTTTGCATTTAATTACTGGAATAATGGCGGAGGTGTTTCCATTTGTGGAGGATTACACTTAAAGAAATCGGCTGCTGAGATCAAACTAAGGTGATGTACAGTATTGGGTTTTTTCAAGGGATATGGAAATATCTATATCAAACACAATGTCATGTAAATATTGTTAAGATTATCATAGTAAGCATTCAAAGTACTCTTCGAATGTATTTTGAGTCAGGAAAAAACACTTTATTAAAGAATTAAGTGTGGCTGCTCACTAAAGTTGAGTTGCTAACTACACAGCTAAATCATTAATCACATGGCATTAAAGAAAATAAATAAAAGTAAAGTTTGAGACAAAAATTAAGCAAAAAAATAATAATAATAATAATATAAAATAAAAATGCAAATAAACTAAAAATAAAACGTAAAAGATACATAAAATAAATAATAAACAAAACAATGTTTACATATATATATATATATATATATATATATATATATATAATATATATATTTATATATATATATAGGTTAGATTTATTGATTTTTTGGGCGAGAAACTAACTGGGTTAATACGTCCTAATTAGAGTTGGTGTGTGTATGTTTTAGCAGAACCGCCTTGTTCTCTACAAGTACTTTTAGCAGATTTCCCTCAAGGGAAATCATCTATAGAGGTCGTACTCATCACGCGATTTTTGAAATTTTTCTTAAAATGTTCAGCGATCGTATCTAGGTGATAACGAAAATGAGGCCCGTTCAAGACTGTACATCTATATATATATATATATATATATATATATATATATATATATATATATATATATATATTTGTCTGTTACCGCTTAGCGGTCGCAATTATTGTTTAATCGTTTATCAAACTCGATATTTAGTCGTTTTATGTATAAAGAAAGATCAAGTTCGTTAACGGCTAAAATCAGTCCAGGGGGAGGGGTGGTTTAGAGGGGAGGATTTTCGAACATTCGAAATATCTCCGTTACTATAGGTCGGATTGAAAACTTGTAGAGAACAAATCTTATTGTAAATTACATTTACTATAAATATTGTTTTATACATTAATTCACTATCTTGAATATTAACCGAGGTATTGGCATTTTTCTGTTTTCAGCCACCACCAAACCGCCACACACAGGGCAAAATCACCAATTTAGATGGACAAAAGTCAAGTCAAAAGTTTGAATTTTTGAATGCTTGACCTTTTTATTATTAGTTGGTAAAACGCTTAATACTAATATTTCCCGCCATACCGTTTTTATAAACAAATAGTAAATGAGTGAATCATCCTGTTTACACAAGTGCCTAATAATCGGCAGTCGGATTATCTTTATTCGACGGCCATTTATTATGTTCAAGGTGTGTGTAGCTCAAAGTCTTTTTGCTTTTATTTAACAATGGGCATTACTAAGCCAGGTAAGATATTACTTTTCCACACTCGTTATTGAATATACATTGCAATATACCTGTAGAGTTAATTTAGCAATTTGTAAATTTATGCCACTTTTCAATAGCGAAAAACTATGTAACCCCCAAGTTACCCCAAGGATTTGTTTGTAGGGTTTGTTTCATCAATCCTTCTAGTCTTTAAATGTTGCAAAGAATTTTTGCGATTTTTTTGCGTTTTGGCTGATACGTCATTTTTTTTCAGACACAACTCTCCGATCTCGAGGAGGAAAATTTTTTGAAGAAGTGGGTTAAGTTTCCCAAAAAAAAACCGCCAAGAACACTTGCTGAAATTTATTCTTACTTCCGCTCAAATAAATAATAAAAAAGATGTGGAGATTAGGCCTTTGAAAATTAGAATTTCCCGTCTTTCTGACAAAATTTCGGAAAGGTGGGACAAATGTCACAGAAAACTAGAAGAGTTTTTTCAATACATACTCTAGTTGGCTGGATTTAGATGACTTGGGTTTTAATATTTCAGTTACCCAACCTACTTGTCAACCCTCGGGACGCCCTGAAAAATGATTCGAATGTTCTAGTGAGAAAACAAAAAAAGAAAAGTCAGGAAGTTATTGAAGGTAGACCAGAGAAAAAATTGACTTTCGATGCACAGCACGTGCTTTATGTTCCTGGTAAGCGTGGTGCTTCCAAAGTTGTGAAAGAGGTATCTACCTCTCAACAGCCATCTTCTTCTACAAAAAAAGTCAACCTCTACCAACATTCGACGTTTTTTTCCCCTGAAGAAGCTTTGGCTCTCTTTTTCGACTGCAATTTAACAAAGGCTTCATATTGCTTGAAGCTAGATATTGTCGCCCCATAAAATTTATGTTTCAAAAAGAAACGGCCTCTATAATATATTCTGAAACAGAACTGATTAAACAAGAAATTCAAGTCTTAACACCAATCAAAGTTTATGCCGAAGACAAGGAAATATCCATCATACATAATTTGGAGTTAACTATGCTGGATGGTAAAGCATGTAACGCTTTGACAGGCACCAAGTCAACTCCATAGGTTCAGATTATTGAAAATCCAATGTGTTCCAATTGGACAATTGACCGAAGAGGCACAGGAAGCCACAAATAAAGATTTTCGACGTTTCAGGGAACGGAATACGAGAAAAAATTCACGAATAGCGACAAATAGTGATTTGTTGACAATGCTGTTAGTTTCATCGGACCCTATTGTTGCTTCGCTACGAAAACCTGTCAAAAAAAAATAATATACCGTTAGATTCAGATGTGCTATATTTACTAAAGTGCACTACTCCGAACGAACAATTATCCTTATCAAACTTAAATCTTGAGAAACCAAATGATGACACATCAGAGCCAGAGTTATCAGATCAATCTGGATCATCATATTATGATACAAGTGAAGAAGATAATTAGTTGTTTAATATTCATAGTTTATTTTATATTTTATCTACCTGTGTTAATTACGTCATCAATTATTATAAATTATGCCTAATTTTAATTCTGTAATCGATTTACATTCTATTTAATGTACAATGATTATTAAAAAAATAAAATTAAAAAAAAAATAACTAAAAGTTTTACAATCTGTAATTAGAAGAGATTCCTAAATGATTAAAAATATATTTATTAGCAGGTTTACGCCACTCTGAGCCGATAAATAGATTCGAGTTTCACGTACTCTGGGACTTCATAGGTTAAATGTAGGAAAGTTTTAGATTTTTGCATTAAATTTGACTTTTGAGCACTTTGCGCTCGCCAATCGTGTCAAAAAATAAATTAGATTTTTTTTTATTATTTTTTCCGTAATCTGGGACCCAAAGGTTCAATATGGACAAGTTTCAGAATTTTGTCCACCTAAATCGGTCATATTTTCCACTGTGCGCCACTTCGACTCATGTTTCATAAACAATACTCTGCTACATAATAAATCACATTATTCCAAGTTTAAATATCAACAATTGTATTCAAGAGACCTTTATTATACGAGATACATGCAAATATGTCCTGGAGATCCCCCCCCCCGTCTTATGGTTTTCGACTACTAAAATTTGATTGATAGGAGTTACAATTATTCTGACTCATTATTAATTACATTACTCGATATAGTAAATAGTTCTCAATAAAGTTAATATGTTATATTCTGATATATTTCAGTAATAGTTTTTCTTTCCGGTGTGAAGCGGGCTGACCCGTTTGTTTACATTTCTAACCGAACGCTTCCTGTCGGCAGGTTATTGAAATTGGATGGACCATTTCTTATTTTCGTTTGTATTCATTCACGGTGTTATTGTGTTACCAGTATGTAGATTTCTCTATTGTAAAACTTCACGGGGGAAATCTGCTTAGTTTACGCAGCCCCTGCGTGAGGGACATTTTTACGTGATAATGCAGTGCTCAAACAACTTATATTGTTTAAAAATTACTTCTTCGACGTTTCAGGCTATATTATATCGTAGTTAATTAATGATAACATTAATTAATTAAGTACATATTTTAAAGAAAAAAAATATTATAAATATTCCTTTTAATTATATTACGTACATATACTTATTTTTTTATTGATATCTAAATATTGTTTATAATTGTGCATTTTTTCATTTCTTCATTTTATTATATATATATATATATATATATATATATATATATCCCTTTTAACTAAATTTTATTTTTTAACCTTTTTTCCTTCTTTGTAATTTCTATTTTATTTTATTTTTTTCGTTCTTTATTTTTTTGATTTTATTATTAATATTCTATATATGGTCTATAAATTACATTATAATGGGATAATTATAAATTACTATTTATATTCTGGACCCAATATTCTTATATGTTATTCTTAGTTTAATGGCAAGGGTCACTAGTAAAAACACGTACTTTCTTTCTGCGCCAACTTTCTTCTCATTGCCCCACATGTTTCGTGGCTTAACTACCACCACTTTAGGGGCCATTCACTTCTGAAGTGCTCGTTCCCTACATTCGTCGAGATAGTCTCTTCCTTACAGAGGATATCGTTGAAACTTAGATTCCCGAAGAAGGTTATATACTATAGATTGATTATTTTGAAGCCAACCTTGTACTCTATTATTTCGCGTCATAATGTAATATGTATTATTTTGAGATAAAATTGTATAGAATATATGATTGAGGTATTTAGGTTAGCTGACTTAATGTGCTTCGGGAACCTCAGTATCAACAACTTCCCCAGTGAGGAAGGCACTCTCTCAACGAATGTAAGAGGCAACCAACACTCCAGAACTGAATGGCCACTGAAGTGGTGGTAGTTAAGCTTCGAAACATGTAGGGAAGTTGGAAAATATTGGCGACCCTTTCTATTTAACTATGACGATTATATATCATTGAAAATAATGATATTTCTAAATAAATTATAAATATTATTAGCATATAAGGAAGATTCTCCAAGTGCGAAGGCCATATTTCTTATTATATTCAGCAATACTACTTCGATGTTTTTATTATTTTTCGTATCGGTATAATAAAAGACGAATTTGGTTATCCTTGCAGTGTTCATTGTTTGATGACTTTTTATTTATTTAAGAATTAACATGAAATTTGATTAGCTTAATTAATTACGCCAAATCGATACCATATCCGATGTGGCCGGTAATTTATAACGATATTATGTCGAATTGGTTAATAGATATTACAGAATGAATAGTAAGTGTTAGCAGAAATTACATAGTGCCACTAAGGCCTTCATAAATCAACAAAACTTCACTTTAAATATAAAAGAAAATTCTGAATTTCAGGGCAAAAGAAAGTACCTTTAGGGTTCAAAAAAGCATTTCATTGATCTTTTATTTTATACAGCTTCGCCCGCCTAGTCATTTGCAATGCTAATAACATACAGGGTAGATTTTATTTTATCTTACACCCATAAAGGAAATTCATAATTTCCTTTGATTTATAGATTTCTAAACTAACCTTTTAAGATATTCCTCTTAGTCAATATAATCCCAATAATTCCCTACAGAATAAAAACTCCAAAGTCAATCAGCCTTACCAAGTGGTAATTTGTCAAATAATATCTAATCTCTTGTCAGGTAGGTTCTATAACCCTCATTAGTGTTATACCATTCTTAACTGCGCTCATAAATATTTAACAATAATAAAATCCTAGATTATATTAACCAATTAAAATAGTAATAAAATTAAGAATTAAAAGGTTAATAGTTATTTAAAATTTTCACAGCCAAAACATTTAAGTCCCTTCAGAATAATAACTAGATACCCCCCCCCCTCTAAACTATCCTTACCTTTATTTTCAAGAATTATTTAATTTAATTTTTCTAAGACTTCAGCATAATAGGTATTTAAAGTCTTTGTGTCAGTTTTATAATTTATCACATTTTCCAGGCCTTTGAAAATGTACGTTGCTTCTAGAATTTCCCTCTTACCATTCTTTGGTTCCTTATGTGATACTTTCACCTTCACCGAAAATTATGAAATTAATGCCTAATAATGTTTTTAAATATTTTACTCTGTCAAAAAATTATAGAAAGATACATTTCTAAATTATAGTTTCATGATTCCTAATAGTTGTTTCATAGTAGTCATAATTTCTTTTAAAAAACAGATACATATATATTCTTATTTAATTCACACAAAAGAAAATCTATTCGTGAGATTACAGAGCTGAGAAAACTTCATCCTTATAATATAAAATGTGAACTATATAACTCTTGACTTACTTATTATATAATACAATATCTGGACGCCATATATGATCAGAAGGCACATGTAACATTTGAACACCCCCATACTCTTTGGGTTCCCACCTTAATTTGTAGTCATACCATGACTGAAACAGACAAAAAAACAATATATCAGAAAGGTATACATAATAAAAAATAATGTAATTGTTATTAACAACTTAATTAAACTCTTAAAATTTTTAGTAATTGCTGGTTTAAATAAAGAAATATGATAATATAGACTTCAACATATGGGCACACAAGGCAGTGAGTTAAGTATTTATATATCAAATTGGTTATAACCAAATACTGCTGTGTTTTTTGTTATTTGTCACAGAATTGGGAATAAAGAAAACTAGGAGAGATCCAACAGAAGCGAGGATGACGGAGGGCTGAGAAGTGGATGATTTATCTTAAGAAAGGGACTATTGAACAACAGGAAAGAAAATGAAAATAGAATCTCGACCACCTAGGCACAAATAACTCTCCCGAGTTCGGTGCCTATGTACTATATAATAAATAAATAAATAAACACTAAATATATTTATACCGGGGCTCAGGTTAGCCGTGTGAGTTAAAGCGTTAACCGTAATCTCAAATGGTAAACCTAGAGTGGCGAGTTCGATCCCGCCTAGGCAATAGGAATTTATTTAGAAACGGAATTCATTAAATAAAATCCTTAGACTCACCCAGGCCAGTAAAGGGTGGTAACCTGTAGATAACCCGTCCCAATTAGCCTTAGTTACAAAAAGTGGACGATAACAACTAATTTAATTAAAAAATATATTTATATGCATGTGTATAATGATTCTCAAGATATTAAATTTCCATAATGTTAATAATGTTTTCAATGATTATATTACTAAAATATATTTAAAAAAAAATTAATAAATAAAAGTCCGTCACGCAGGGGCTGGGTAAACTAAGCAGATTTCCTATGTGAAGTTTTACAATAGAGAAATCTGCATACTGGTAATACTAGCCCACCATGAGTAAATACAAACGGTAATAAGAAATCTTTTAGTTAATTGTAATAAATTCCCAACTGAAACAGCTTCTGAATTGTAAAAATAATTTATATTTTAATAACTCAAATTTTAGTAGTACAAGAACTAAAGAAGGGGGGGGGCGGCGGATGAACAGACCATATTTGCATAAATCGCACAAAGTAACGAAGGTAAGGTAAGGTTAGGAACGACCGGGAAGGTTAGAAGAGATTCCACCTGAGCCGAGAAATGACGGAAATGGCCGACCTAATCCGAACTACACCCGACCACAGACTTCATAAAAATGCAAATATCTTGGTTAATATTCAATATATAGAATAAATGTATATACCAATATTTATAGTAAATTTAATTTACAATAAGATTGGTTCTATACAATTTTTCAATCCGATGCATAATAACGGAGATATTTCGAAGTTTTGAAAATCCCTTTCTAAGACCCCCTCCCAATGGTCCGACGATGAACTTGATCTTCCTTTTTACATAAAACGATTAAATACCGTGTTTGGTGACGATTAAACAAATATGCGACCGCTAGAGTGTTAACAGATATATATATATATATATATATATATATATATATATATATATATAGAGATATAGTTTTGAACAGACCTCATTTTCGTCATCTCCTGGGTAGGATCGATGGACATTTGAAGAAAAATGTCGGAAATCGCGTCATGAGTACGACCTCAATAGTTGATTTCCCTTAGGGGAAATCTGCTAAAAATTCGGTCACGAAAGGGCTACTTAAACTAAGCAGGTTTTCCATGGTATAACACACTTGTGATCTCATCTCACCAAATATTCTCTATTTATATGTAAAAAGAACAATAGAAGAGAGGGAGTGGTACTGAAGGCAGAAAACAAAAAAGTACGAATAACTCACTTGATACTTTAGTTAATTAAGAATAGTATATTTCGTACCAAGGGCCGAAAGTGGGCGTTTGCCGGCCCGAGATATTTTTTGACCGAGACGTAGTCGAGGTCATGAAAAGTTCGAGGGCCGGCAAAAGCACTTTGGCCCGAGGCACGAACGCTATTTTTCACCATACTACAATAAATATTAATACGATATAACATTAATCAAAAACAAGATTTTCTTTTGGTTAAGTGTACCTCTTTGTTAGAAGGTTATCTTGTGGTTATGGGGACATGATGAATGTTTAATGTATGGATTGTTTTACGTTATGTTATTATGTAAGTTAATAAAGAGAGATGAACATATGTGTGTTTCATTTAATACAACTGATATATTTCAAAATGCTAAAAAAAGTTAGTTCGTTTATTTTTGATTTATAGAAATGTTAAAAGTACAATTTTGGTTGTTTGAAAACATAATACCCTTTGAAGATTCTATTACTTGTTTTTTTTTTTTTGACACATTCACACTTTTACTTGTAGTTGGATTGTTTCAGCTGATTTTGCGGCCCTAGGGCGAAATATTCATTTTCTGCCCTAGGGCGGCGAAGTGTAGCTTTCGGACTGCAAAGGAGGTGTGTAAAACAGGTGATTACATCGTAGTATGGTGAAAATGCATTAAACAACAAATGTAGAGCATCAATAGTTTACAAAGATTGACTCCAAAACATTTTACGATCCGAATCATAATAACAGAGATATTTTGAATTTTCAAAATTTGCCCTTCAAACCCCCACTATTCCTGGTCCAATTTAAGACACTAACAAATATAATTTTCTGTTGTAGAAAAAGGCTAAATAGCGAATATAGTAAAGAACAAATAAGCACATTCTAGTTGAACATAAAATCATAATCGATGAAATTTCGCAAATAATTTGTATGTATTTCACATAATAAAGGTCTCTTGAAAACAATATTCTGTATATGAGCATAGAATAAACTTGTTCATGATATAACAGCTCATTGTTAATACGACATAAATAAAAGTGGGGGTTTACTTAAAGATGAAAATAAAAAAACAAAAAAAAAAACAGAAAATTTGCATTACATTTGCCATAAGAGTTGTTCTATATATATTTTTTCAATCCGACGCACAGTGGCCCCGATCCCCTCATCATGGTGCAAAACAAGTGAAGAAAGTGAATTGCCTTCTTAATTAGTAATAAGTATAAATTAAAAAATAATTTGTAGTTGGAAATTAAATACATTTAAATGCTTCTTAACATTGTAAGAATTTATTTTAACAAAATAAATTGAAATGTGAATGAATTATTGGTGGAAATAATCAATATATTTTAAAATTTAAATATAATAATAATTACCTTCGTTGTTTATAACCTGCACTTGCTTATAACTGCACTACTTCACAATCATCACTAGTCGTTTTATAACTATGCTTATAACCTTTCACAACCATGCTTATAACCTACCAACAACATACCATAATCTTCACAACATCCTAATTTTGTTCATATTCTAGTTAGATCTGATCATGTATTACACGATTACAGAAAAAAATTAATATTAAACTCGTGACGAAAGTAGAATTTACAACTCTCGTGAAATCTCGCTTCGCTCGTGTGGGTAAACGTTTCACTCGAGTTGTAAAATGATCTACTTTCGTCACTTGTATAATAAATAACTACTTTTTTGCTCGGCCGAGGACACATCTCGTATAAACTTTTGCATTACGTTTACTGTGGTATTGAAAAGGTGTTTTGTATAAGTTGTATTAGATTAGTCGAGGTTTGGGGTGGGAGTTAGAAGGAGAAGGTAAGTGCTCTCATGCATTTCTAGAACTTTTGAATTTTTATGCTACAAAAAAGAGATATTTCTATGCTATTGATATGCTGGACCCCCGAAAAAGATGGAAGCCTAGACACCGGAACAATATAGAAGCCTAGACACAATGATAGACAATGCTTCTCTTCACAGGCGAAAACAAAGCCCAACAAGTGAGCGTAAGCGCCAAAAGGCCGTTCGCGCTGAGAAGAAAGGAGAGGGGGAGAACTAAGGATAAGATGAATATGTGAAGAACACGGATACCTGAATACTCACCATTAAAATCATTAACTTCAAGCCCCACGTATCCTAGCCGACCATAACCAGTCCATACAATCGATTCCATCAGATGCACAGAAGTCCCGTCAAGAACCTCATCATTATCATATCCATCATCACCCTCAAGCAACATAACAAACTAACCATAAATGTCCCAGCAATAGGTTTTCCTCACAACCATGTACAGTACTTTGATATATTTTGAATTTTGCTTCACAAGTATAGTCTAATCTCTCACCTTATACAGTCCACTCAACTCACAAATGGGGGAAGGGGATTCTCCCTACCATTTTCATGGGAAACCATTTCATGCCCCAAACATATATTCTCAAGGTTCATGATTAATGAATAAACAAAGAAAATATACTTGGTTCAGAAAAAAAACAGTTGTTTTTTTTTTCGGATTTTTTGCACCGGGGGGAATCGGGACGTCTGTGCGACGTACAATAACGGGGGTATTTCGAATTTGATAAATTACCCCCTCTAAACCCTCCTTCCACCCGTCCGATTTCAGTCGTAACTAACTTGATGTTTTTTATTACATAAAATGTTAAAATATCGTGCTTGGTTACGATAAAGCAAAAATTGCAGACGGTTGGGCGATAACAGACAAATATATATAAACAATTTTGAAAGGAGCTCTTCGTTGTCTCCTCCTAAGAAGGATTGATGGACATTTGAGGAAACTTTTCGAAAGTCGCATCATGGGCCAATCCACAATAGCTGATTTCCCTCAGGGAATACCTTCTAAAAAGCAAACGCGTTTATCTTTCCAGGTTTTACAAGTAGAGGAAGTTTGTCAAACACAAACTAACATATGCTGATGTAGATGGTTGACAATTGTGAGGCCAGATAATACTCAAAGGCAGCCATTCTCGTTTGAAAAGAAGATAACACGATCTGGTCCCCGAGTTTCCGCTAGCCACCAAACTTATTTTGCGGAAAGTAAAGTTATTCCAGTCTCCCCCAAGGAAAGTCATAGAAGTTTATTTTCCCCGGTAAAAGTTCGGAGACGGAGTTAGGAGACGTCGCTTTTTCATGGAATAAGTTGAGTGTTTGTTTTGACTCTTCAAAACAATAATCCAATATAAAAATTGGATCGTAAAACTATAGATCAAGGAAATGTTTCTTATAGTTTTTATTAAATTACATACACATAAAAAAGAAGCCCTTCTTAATCCGCGAAATATATAATAGTTTCAAACTATATTCCAGCATTTTAGTGCCTTCACGTAAGGGGCTGCGTGAGCAAAGCAGATTTCTCAAGACACATAACATAACTTAGATTGCTTTGAATTTTCAAAATTCGCCCCCTCAAGGAGTTCCCCCTTCTATTCTTGGTCCGATTTCAGCCGATGTGGTATATGAACTTTAGAGTTGATTGAAACGGTAAATCTAGAGTACATTATAGATCAAATTAACATGGTCTTAATTCATGAAGTCGTCGCCCTCTGTATCTACATGTATCTCGTATAAGAGATGTTCAATGGATACAATATATGAAACTTAAGCTTCGAGTAAAGTGAGTCATGGTATAACAGCTTATTAGCAGATTTCCTTTAAGGGAAATCAGCTATTGAGGTCGTACTCATGACGCGAATTTCGAAAAATTTCTTCAAATGTCCATCGATCCTACCCAGGAGATGATGAAAATGAGGTCCGTTCAAAATTATATATATATATATATATATATATATATATATATTTATTTATTTATTTGTCTGTTAACGCTCTAGCGGTCGCAATTTTTGTTTGATCGTTACGAAACTCGAAATTTAACCGTTTTATTTAAAAAGACAGATCAAGTTCGTTAATGGCTGAAATCGTACCAGAGGGAGGGAGGGGGGTTTAGAGGGAGGATTTTCGAAAATTCGAAATATCTCTGTTATTATGCATCGGATCGAAAAATTGTATAGAACCAATCTTATTGCAAATTAAATTTACTATAAATATTGCTATATACAATTATTCTCTATCTTGAATATTAACCGAGATATTTGATTTTTTATGAAGTCAGTGGTCGGGTGTTGTTCGGGTTAGTTCGGCCGTTTTCGTAAATCGGCTTTGGCGGAAGCTTCT
The DNA here is from genome assembly GCA_019009955.1 of Riptortus pedestris. Classification (NCBI taxonomy): domain Eukaryota; kingdom Metazoa; phylum Arthropoda; class Insecta; order Hemiptera; family Alydidae; genus Riptortus; species Riptortus pedestris. The sequence goes on from CM032228.1 coordinate 14,127,926, forward strand.
AACCTAACCTGTAGTTTCTAACCTAACCTGTAGTTTCTAACCTTACCTTACCTTCGTTACTTTGTGAGATTTTTGCAAATACGTTCTGTTCACCCGCCCCCCCCCCTTCTTTAGTTCTTAGACTACTAAAATTTGAGTTATTAAAATATAAATTATTCTTAGAATTCAGAAGCCTTTTCAGTTGGGAGTTTATTAAAATTAACTGAGAGATTTCTCATTACCGTTTGTATTTACTTATGGTGGTGTTGTGTTACCAATATGCAGATTTCTCTAATGCTAAACTTCACATAGGAAATCTGCTTAGTTTACGCAGTCCCTGCGTGACGGGCTTTTATGAATTTTAGCAGATTTCCATTAAAGGAAATTAGCTATTAAAGTCGTAATCATGACACGATTTTCGATTTTTTTTTTAAATGTCCATCGATCCCAGCTAGATGACGAAAATGAAGTCCGTTCAAAACAGTATATATATACCTGTCACCGCTCTAGCTGTCACAATTATTATTTAATCGTTACCAAACTCAATATTTAGTCGTTTTATGTAAATAGAAAGATGAAGTTCCTTAAATGCTGAAATCGGACCAGGGAGGGCTGGTTTAGAGGGGAGGATTTTTGGATATTCCATATATCGCTGTTACTATTAATCGGAAATATTGTATAGTACCAATCTTATAGAAAATAAAATGTACTATAATTATTGTTATGTGCATTTATTCTTTATCTTGAATATTAACCGAGATAATACATTTTTCAGTTTTCAGCCTTCAGCAAACCCCCACTTCTACTTATGTTACATAAAGATATAAAGATTATTCGAAGTGTAAATACCAAATATGTTATTCATGAATCCTTTATTATACGAGATACATGCAAATTTGTCCTGGTGCCCTCCCCCCCGTCTTAAGGTCTTGGACTACAAAAATTTGATTGATTGAGATAACAATTATTCTGACTCATTATTAATAACAGTACTAGATATAGTAAATAGTTCTCAATAAAATTAATATACTATATTCTGATATATTTCAGTAATTGATTTTCTTCCATATGTGAGACTGGCAGGCTGTTTGTTTACATTTCAAACGCTTGCCGTCGGCAGGTTATTGAAACTGTATGAAACACTACTTATTTCCGTTTGTATTTATTCACCTAATATTCACGGCGATGTTGTGTTAGCGGTATGTAGATTTATCTATTACTAAACTTCACGAGGGAAATCTGCTTAGTTTACGCAGCCCCTGCGGGACGAGCTATGCTTAGCAGTGGGAGTTTAATTAATGGTGAAAACTAAAAAAAATGCAAACATCTTGGTTGATAATAGAGAACAAACAAAATATGTATAACAACATTTATAAGACATTAAATTTGCTGTATAATTGATTTTATGCAATTTTTTGATTTTCTATATAATAACGGAAATATTTGGAATTTACGAAACTCTTCCGTTCTAAATCTATTTTAAATAAAACGCTTATATCATTATTAGTTTCGTAACGATCAAACAAAAATTGCGACCGCTAGAGCGTTAAAAAATATATATTATATATATATATAACTGTTAGGATGTCCCAACATTGTGTGTTCCAGTTACAATCAGAAAGATATAAATTAAAAGTGACAAATATTATCTCTCGCTAGGCACGAAGTAAATATTGTGTTAACAGGAGGAGGGAGGGGCCTAAAATTAAATATTTCTAAAATCTGACTTAACTTCTGAGTTAGTAAACACAGTCGAGATATACCAGGTTCAAGATATATTTATCCGTTAACCCAAAAGTCTTGGATTTCTAAAGTAGCCTTTGTAATGAAGCCCCGAGCTTGAGGCGGAGCTGAAGTTATTCAATCCAAGTGAGGTTATTAGCCTCATTATAAAGGATATTCCAGGAGGGGAGTATCCCAGCCGGAAGCAGTCTCCGTCTGGTATAGGCTTATCCTCAGCAATATTATTAATGTTTTTTAGTTTTTATTTTGTATTATGAAAGATATTTTTATTATTCTATTTTTTCCACTAAGCAATTCGTTGGAAAAAAGAAATGCCTCAATCTACTAATCCTATTGTGAGAGAGGAGGATAGGTCAGCCTTTTTTCTTTCAATTTTTAACGCACAGTCATTCAAGGAAATACGATTCCGGTCCTAAGGTTTCACATAAGCCCGGGCTCAAGAATAAAAACTTTATTTCTGTCCACGGCACAATTTTCCATTATGCGTACAAATTCTCTCGTAAATAGAGAAGTGTAATACAGGAGGGTACATTCAATATTTGAAGTCTCATTACTCATACAGGCTAATTTCAATCTTTGGTTAGCTTAAATAACCAACAGGCTACCGATGGATGGCTGTCCAACATCTCCGGCGATTGTATTTTTTCTAATGATCCCTTTATTATTAACAACGAGGGTTTCCTGAAGGATAAAAAATGAGAATATTGCTGTTAGTATTGAAGACAGACAAACAAATTAATAAAGCAATGTTTATTAAAAATTTAATTTGCAATAAGATTTGTTCTAAACATTATTTCGAGTTTTGCATGAAGCGCTAATATATCGAGTTTGGTAACGATCAAACAAATATGGCGACAGCAAGAGCTGTAACAGACAAGTATATATATATATATATATATATATATATATATATATATATACATAGTAGATTTATTATTTAAGAATGTTTTTTGAGCCTCAAGGCCAGAATATAAAACATCTTATATTAGAATGTACGATATCTTAATCTTAATATATATAAATCTCCGGTCACGATGTTTGTCCGCGATGGACTCCTAAACTACTTTACCGATATTAAATTAAATTGGCACACCGTGAGCAGTCTGGTCCAACTTGAGAGATAGGCTATATTAATTTTTTCTGAGACGAACATGAGTGGGGGTTATAAGGCAGGCCTGAAATTAAAAGTCGCGATATTTCGTTTTCTATTGGTTTTTTCGCAAATATGCACATTACAAAAGTTGTTTATTTTGTTATTTAGAGTAACTTTTGTTATAAACACTTTCATCGTATTCCGAAGTTTAAATGAGTTATACGCTTATGACTATAGCGGGAGTCAACAATATTATTTGGGACAAAAGACCCATCCCAAATAAATAAAACTCGGTATGTGTATTAGCACTAACGCTTTCATTATAAGAAGCCATACCAACATTTCTAGGGACGGGCAGGAGTGGGGGTTTTAAGGGAAGCCAGAAATTAAAAATAGAGATATTTCGTTTCCTATTGGTTTATCGGCAAATATGAACATAACAAAAGTTGTTTATTTTGCTATTTAGAGTAACTTTTGTTATATACACTTTTTTCGTATACCGAATTATAAACGAGATATACGATAAAAATTATAGCGGAAGTGAAAAATTTTATTTGGCACAAAAGACTCAACCGAACTAAATAAAACACTCAGTATGTGTATTAGCACTAACGCCTTCCTTATAAAAAGCCATACTATTTCTAGGGACAGGCAGGAGTGGGGGTTATAAGGGAGACCTGAAATTAAAAATATTGATATTTCGTTTCCTATTGTAGTTTCGGCAAATATGCACATAACAAAAGTTGTTTATTTTGTTATTTATAGAAATTTGCTCAAGAATTCTTTTCAATATGAACTACCAGGTATCTCACCTGGAAAAATTAATTCAAATGTATGTTAATATTTAGTCCTTAATAATTCAAATCTATGCATAATGCACAGGAAGCGGGAAATATGACAATATGGAGGACAGTGAAGTCTTACATAAAAAATTAATTTTATTATTAACAAATCCACAGAAACGACGGGTATTAACCCTAAACACTGGGACGGGTAAATGTCAAAATATGGTGCAAAATAAAGCCTTGCCAAAAAAATACCATCAACATTCAGCCTCAAATGAATTCCCGAGCGAAGCCGGGTATCTGAGCTAGTATATATATAAATCTCCTGTCACGATGTTTGTCCGCGATGGACTCCTAAACTACTTAACCGATTTTAAATTAAATTGGCACACCGTGAGCAGTCTGGTCCAACTTGAGAGATAGGATAGCTTAGATCTTTAATTACAGTCGCAATTTTATTTTATTGCAAATTATTTGTCTATAATTAATTGAAAGTCACAATTATCTGTTAACTCCAAAAGATTCTAACAGATGTCCATACTTTTCGACTGGATTGAGTAAGTAATCAATAGATGGCACTGCTATGGTAAACCGACAAACGTGTCATATAAGCTACAATTCAATAGCATGATTACCACGTGTTATTGAGGCTAAAGTATAAATTAAATTTATTTTGTAGTAAACGAAACACCGTGAAATTCAATTATTTCTACTTTTTTAATTTTTGGTGTTAGCATAGCCAACCACGTGTTACTTAGACCGAAGTGTAAATCAAATTCAAATTATAGTGACGATAATACAGTGAAATTATTCCTGCTTTTTACTTATTTGTGCTTCATTATTCAAAATTCTATAATTATAAAATATATACATGTAAGAATTATCACATAATTATAATAATTAATTAATATATTTAAATACCATCTATGTAAAAAGCATGGTGGACCCCGTGACTGATGTTCTCCTACCGTTCCTCTTAAATTGTATACTACAATGTAATATAACAATAACTTTAGCCACAGCAACGCGTGGCCGGGTTTGCTAGTACATTATATAATACATTCGTCTTTAAAGCAATAATTGGCTGCAAACTTTTTAGCACGTCGTTTTAGCAGATTTCCCTTAAGGGACCATGGAGGGGAGGGGGGGGAGCTACTGAGGTCGTACTCATGTGGCAATTTTAGAATTTTTTCTTGAAAGGTCCATCGATCCTTCCTAGTAGATGACAAAAATGAGGTCCCTTGAAAATTGTATATACATACATATTATATATATATATATATATATATATATATATATATATATATATATATAAATATGTATATATATTGTATATATATATATATATATATATATATATATAAATATTTGTCTGTTACCGCTCTAGCGGTGGTAATGGTTATTTAATCGTTACCAATTTTATACCAGATATTTAGGCGTTTTATGTTAAAAGGAAGATCATGTTCGTTAACAGCAGAAATCGGACCAAATGGGAGGGGGGTTTAGAGGGGGAGAACTTTGAAAAGTCGAAATCACCGTTACTATATGTCGGATCGAAAAATGTTAAGAATCAATCTTATAGAAAATTAAGCGTACTATAACTGTTTTTATATACATTTATTCCCAATCTTGAATATTAACCGAGATATTTGCATTTTCCAGTTTTCTGCATTCAGCAAACTAATTCCAACTTCTACTCATGTTACATAAACAATTCTCGGTTATTCAAGAAACCACATCATTGGAAGCCTAAATACCAAATATTGTTATCAGGACACATTTATTATACGGGATACATGCAAAAATGTTCCCCCTTTCTTAAGTTTTTGGACTACTTAAATTAGATGAATTGAGATATAGTATTATATATAGTAAATAGTTTTCAATCAAATTAATACCTTATATTCAGATATATTACAGTATTTGTTTTTCTATCCGGCAAGAAGTCGGCAGACCTGTTTCTTTACATTTCAGAAGCTTTCCGTCGGGAGGTTTCTTATTACAGTTTGTATTTATCCACTGAATATTGAGGGTGGTGTTGCGTTACCGGCATGTAGGTTTATTTATCTTCAATTGAGCGTGGCAACTATAGTAAACTATCCTTCTTCAGTTTACACAATAATTACTTAGGCTCATCTGCAACCGGCAATTCCACTCATTAAATTTAAATTTAGTCTATATTATATGAAATTAACTTTATTTGACATTGAATTAATTATACCAAGTCAAATATTAGACTTTAAACATTTTGTTTTAAAAAAAACCTCTATCGTGTGTTACAAAAATTTATGATAAATATTTTTTGAATATCTCAATTCGTTTTTCTTAAATTTGTGGGCCGTTAACAGACAAATGTGAGTATATATATACAATTTTAAAAAGGCCTCATTATACATTTTGAGGGACTTTGTCGAAAATCGCGTCATGAGTATGACATCAATAGCTGATTTCCCTTAAGGGCAATCTTCGAAAAGTGAAAAAGACTGGTTTGCGAATTCATTAATTCAATTACATTGTTTTTAGCAGATTTCCCTTAAGACAAATCAGCTATTGAGGTTGTACTCATGACGTGATTTTCGAAATTTTTCTTCAAATGTCCATCAATCCTACCCAGGAGATGACGAAAATGAGGTCCGTTCAAAATTGTATATATATATATTTGTCTGTTACCGCTCTAGAGGTCGCAATTATTATTTAATCGTTACCAAACTCGATATTTAGTCGTTTTATGTAAAAAGAAAGATCAAGTTCGTTAACGGCTGAAATCGGACAAGTGGGAGGGGGGTTTAGAGGGGTGGTTTTTTGAAAATTCGAAATATCTCCGTTACCATGCGTCGGATCAAAAAATTGTATAGAACCAATCTTATTGCAAATTAAATTAATTTACTATAAATATTGTTCTATACATTTATTCTCTATCTTCAATATTAACCGAGATATTTGCATTTTTATTAAATGTGGGCCGATAATGAACGTTTCAGGCCAAAAGCTAGTTCGGCCCTAAGTGTTCGGCTCTCGTATAGAGATTTCTCTATTGTATAACTTCACGTGGGAAATCTGCTTAGTTTACGCAGCCCCTGCGTGACGGACTTTTAAATTCATGTAAATATAATTGTCTCGTTAGCAGATATGTACTTAATATTTCAGTCTGATAGCGCCATTCTGCTTTATTAATTCAATTAAGGCTTAAGAGGGATTATATTAGTGATTAAGTGAATCCCTGGAGGGCTCAGTTATTGGAGGCGGTAAGGTAGGCCCCTGGATATATAAGGGATGGTGACCCTTTGCCCGGGATACATTTAACTGACGATATATCACCGCTAATGTCCCAAGGGATAATTCATTCTCATCCATCCCGCATACAAGGTGTGTAACTTATAATTGGCTCTAATACAAAACAAAGGGTCATTTCAAAATGTATAAAGACACAGATCAAAATGAGAAATAAGTCTTTTGTATATGTCACTTGTATTTGAAAATGTCAGACAAAGGAATGACTGAAAAAAGAGTCAGCCAAGGAGAGGCTAAGTAAACTAAGCAGATTTCCCAATTTCTGGGATAACACTCTTTCAGTCGAATGAAATTCGCATATTTCGGCCCCTATCAAATATGCTTCTCTCTCTCTCTCTCTCTCTCTCTCTCTCTCTCTCTCTCTCTCTCTCTCACTCTCTCTCTCTCTCTCTCGCTCGCTCTCTCTCTCCTGTGTCTCTTTCATCTCTCTCTCTCGCACTCTCTCTCTCTCTTCTCTCTCTCTCTCTCACTCTCTCTCTCTCTTCTCTCTCTCTCTCTCTCTCTCTCTCTCTCTCTCTCTCTCTCTCTCTCTCTCTCTCTCTCTCTCTCTCTCTCTCTCTCTCTCTCTCTCTCTCTCTCTCCTCTACCTCTCTCACCACTCGTCTCTCTCTCTCTCTCTCTCTCTTCTCTCCCTCTCTTTCTTCCTCCCTCCCCCCTCCCCCTCCCCTCCCCCTCTTCCCTCTCCCTCTACTTCCTCTCCCCTCTTCCTCACTCTCTCTCCTTCTATCTCTCTCTCTCTCTTTCTCACGCTCCTCTCCTCTCTCTCATCTCATCTCTCTCTCCGCTTCTTCCGCTATCTCTCGTCATCTATCTCTCTCTCTCTCCTCCCTCCCCTCCCTTCATTCTCTCTCTCTCTTCCCCTCCCTCCCCCTCCCCTCCCCTCTCCCCTCCACCTCTCCCTTCTTCCTCTCCCTCTTTCTCTCTCTCTCTCCTCTCCTCTCTTCTCTCTCTTCTCTCTCTCATCTCCATCACTCTCTCACTCTCGCTCTCATCTCTCTCTCCTCTCTCTCTCTCTCTCTCTCTCTCCTCTCTCCTTCATCTTCCATCTCTCTCTCTCTCCTCGCTCTCTCTCTCCCTCCCTCTCTCCCTCTCTTCCTCCCTCCCCCCTCGATCCTACCCAGGAGATGACGAAAATGAGGTCCGTTCAAAACTGTATATATATATATATATATATATATATATATATATATATATATATATATATATATATATATATGTATATATTTGTCTGTTACTGCTCTAGCGGTTGCAATTATTGTTTAATCGTTACCAAACTCGATATTTAGTCGTTTTATGTAAAAAAAAAGTATATAATATAATAATAAGTTGTATATAATCAATCTTATTGCAAAGTAAATGTCCTATAATTATTGTTATGTGCATTTATTCTTTATCTTGAATATTAACCGAGATATTTGGATTTTTCAGTTTTCAGCGTTCAGCAAACCCCCACTCCTACTCATGTTACATAAAGAATACTCTATTATAAAATAAATCACATTATTCGAACTTTAAATACCAAATATGTTATTCATGAAACCTTTATTATACCAGTTACATGCAAATATGTCCTTGTGTCGCCCCCTACCCCCGTCTTAAGGTCGTGGATTACTAAAATTTGAGATAACAATTATTCTAACTCATTATTAGTTACAGTACTAGATATAGTAAATAGTTCTCAATAAAATTAATATGTTATATTCTGATATATTTCAGTAATTGTTTTACTATAAGGCTGGCAGAATTGTTTGATTACATTTCAAACACTTCCTGTCGGCAGGTTACTGAAATTGACTGAAACATTTATTAGTTCCGTTTGTATCTATTCACGGTGGTGTTGTGTTATCAGTATGTAGATTTATTGAATTCTATACTTCACATTGGGAAATCTGCTTAGTTTAAGCAGCCCCTGCGTGATGGACTTTTTTTTCTTTTTTTTTACAATTCCCTGAAAATTTTAACGGTTTTTCTTTACAAAAACGGACTATTAAGTTTGTTCACAAAAAATTTCACAAAAATTACTTCAAATCTTTCTGAAACTTAGCAAATGAATGGGAAATCATCAGTTTGGATTTTAAAATTTCATATGTAAATATATTCCGATGTACCAATACATTGTTTGTGTCATTTCAGACCTAATCAAGGGTTTGAGGGTCTCAAATTTCGAGATATTAAAACCAAACTTCATAATAATTTATTGTTTTTTTTTTTCCAGAAAAATAAGTTCAAGTTCCAAACGATTTAACTAAAAATAAAGAAAAATCTCGTTAATTGCATAAGGAGGGGGTTGAGGAGGGATTTCCTATTACAAATATATTATACAAGCTAAATCATTGCTAATCTAAATGTATGACCACTTTTTCCCTTTATCTTGAATATTAACTAAGATATATATAGTTTGCAGTTTTCTGCATTCAGTAAACCCCCACTCCGGTTTAGAGAGGAAATTAGAATAGTTATTTACTATACAAGTGACGAAAGTAGATCATTTTACAACTCGAGTGAAACGTTTACCCACACGAGCGAAGCGAGTTAATTTCACGAGAGTTGTAAAATCTACTTTCGTCACGAGTGTAATATTAAATTTTTTCTGTAATCGTGTAATACATGATCAGATCTAACCAGAATATGAACAAAATTAGGATGTTGTGAAGATTATGGTATGTGGTTGGTAGGTTATAAGCATGGTTGTGAAAGGTTATAAGCATAGTTATAAAACAACTAGTGATGATTGTGAAGTAGTGCAGGTTCTAAACAAGGAAGGTAATTATTATTATATTTAAATTTTAAAATATATTGATTATTTCCACCAATAATTCACTCACATTTCAATTTATTTTGTTTAAATAAATTATTACAATGTTAAGAAACATTAATTAATTTCCAACTTCAAATTATTTTTTAAATTATACTTATTACTAATTAAGAAGGCAATTCACTTTCTTCACTCTATTGCAAAATGTTTCACTTTCTTTACTCATTTCAGTTTAGTAATGTTACCATTATTCAACGATTACAGAAAAAAATATTATTATGAGTTGGATTTTAAACTTTTATATAACCAATCTTGTTAAACTATTGATGCTCTATAATTGTGTATGCATTATTTCGTAACTCAAGTATTAAGCGAATTATTGGAACTTCCTTGTTTTCATTTTTCCCTCTGCCTCCTTCTCATAGAGTTATTAATTATTAATAGAGAATTTGTGGTAAGATGAGACCAATAGTGTGTCGTACCTGTACGTGGGAAATCTGCTTAGTCCACGCAGCCCCTGTGTGGTGGACTTTATATAGTATAGTCACTTCAGTGCACCCCGTAAGGAAGCATTTGCGGGAGAGGAAAAAAGTATGAAATCGCGACACCGCCACCGCCACCGCTAGTACTAAGGTTTAGAAATAAAATCATATGGTATTTTATAACCTAATCATTTGATAGTTTATTTACAATTGAAGTGAAAACTTCTTTAGGCACGTTGTGCACCCCGTAAGGAAGCATTTGTGGGAGAGGAAAAAAGTATGAAATCGCGACACCGCCACCGCCACCGCTAGTACTCAACTCAAAGCTAAAGGAGCTTCTTTTCTTCATAACTCCTGAACCAAATTAGCTAGAGTGTTCGTTCGCATGCCATTTTAAAGAGGACAAAACCAGGGTCATTTCGTTCACAGATACTATATTCTACCATTTTTACTTTCATAGATATTTTAATCCGAAGTGTAAATAAATTCGAATATTTAAATAAATTCCGATATTTAAATAAATTCGAATCAAAACTGTTTGTATCCTACTTTAGCTACCATATACCGATTGTATCAGTTTTAGAAATTGGTGATGATGCTGGCAGTGATGATGGTGCAAGAGTTGTTGAAATTATGGATAGAAATTGATTTTTCTGAGTGTACTTAACTTATTTTTGTAAAGCATTTGTAATAATTCTGAAATGTAATTTTTTTCTTTTATGTAAAATAACTGAAATAATTATGTATAGTATTTTATATTGATAAATAAAACAATTCGTGGTACATTATTGAAGTGAAAACTTCTTTAGGCACGTTGTGCACCCCGTAAGGAAGCATTTGTGGGAGAGAAATAAAGTATGAAATCGCGACACCGCCACCGCCACCACTAGTACTCAACTCAAAGCTAAAGGAGCTTCTTTTCTTCATAACTCCTGAACCAAATTAGATAGAGTGTTCGTTCGCATACCATTTTAAAGAGGACAAAACCAGCATCATTTCGTTTACAGATACTTTATATCTACCATTTTTACTTTCATAGATATTTTAATCCGAAGTTTAAATAAATTCGAATATTTAAATAAATTCCGATATTTAAATAAATTCGAATCAAAACTGTTTGTATCCTACTTTAGCTACCATATACCGATTGTATCAGTTTTAGAAATTGGTGATGATGCTGGCAGTGATGATGGTGCAAGAGTTGTTGAAATTATGGATAGAAATTGATTTTTCTGAGTGTACTTAACTTATTTTTGTAAAGCATTTGTAATAATTCTGAAATGTAATTTTTTTCTTTTATGTAAAATAACTGAAATAATTATGTATAGTATTTTATATTTATAAATAAAACAATTCGTGGTACATTATTTTTTGAAGTGAAAACTTCTTTAGGCACGTTGTGCACCCCGTAAGGAAGCATTTTTTTATCACTATTATTTTTGCCATTTCATTTTTTCATGTAAAATAGAACATAACTGTTACTTATTGATAAATAACTAAAAATATTTTTAAAATAAGACTTCGTAAAAAAAATTTCTCAGCAATGCCAAAATTGAGCGATCAAAGCTAAAAGAGTTTTCACTTCTACCGGCAGTCCCCTGACTGCTTATTTTTTTTTTTTTCGGGTTCAAGTTCCTTCAAATGATTCAGTTCTTGCTCATTAAGAGATTCAAGAAGTTCCTCGAAGAGCAAATAAAGACTTGAGAACTATCCGGGCTCGACTAGTTGCAAACTGAGTTCCCACCGACACTAACTAGTTGAAAGGCTAACTCCCTCGAAGTTCTAAATTTTCCCTTTCTTCTATTGTCTTGGGGCTTAATTTATATTTATTGTGAACGGAACAACCTCAAAAACAAACTGGCAAGAACAGTGATCTTCATCACCGAACTTCGTGAGGTTATCAATGTCAAAATAATAATAAACTTGTAAGAAGATATAAAGAAAACATATAAAATCTTCAAATTGGGTTACAAACTTTATTAGAAATTTCTGTTATAATAAATATTACTGTATATTTGTTTTTGTTTTTCAGAAAAATCCATGAACATGAGAACATTAATTATTCACACATACATCTAGAAAATCAAAACTTCCGGAAATATTCGACAAGAGACAACAGAAGATATGAAGTCGTATTAGGAAGACTCCGAATAGGGCACACAAGATTTACGCCTGGTTATCTTATGACAAAAGATCAACCCTGATATTTCGGAAGAGTAACACAGACTTAATTAACTAGTACATAATAATGGAATTCCATACGTATAAAAATATTCGAAACGAATGCAATATTTCCAATAATATAGCAGTGGCCCTTGGGAATGACCCCAAAAAGCTGGATAAATTGTTTAATTTTGTCAAAACTACAAGTTTGTATAAAGAAATTTAAATCCCATTTTTTTGGGGGGGGTCTCGTATACGGGTATATTGTTAAATTGAAAATGGCGATATAGGTTGGGATATAATTACAATGTAAATTAAAAAAAAAAATCATAATATTGACAATTTACATGAACACAGTTGACTGTCAAAATGCAGGTACTTTACCAAAACGAGAGTTATATATATATATATATATATATATATATATATATATATATATATATATATATATATTACAGGGCGATGATAATCCAGTAGTTTCGCCCTAAAACCTTATAAAATAAACATCCTATATTGCATAGATTGCAACTCAGTTAAGGTTTTTTAGTGAACGTCCACTTTATCCTACTTTGGCTAATTGGGACGGGTTATCTACAGGTTACCACCCTTTTCTAGCCAGGGCGGGACTAAGGATTTTATTTAATGAATTCCGTCACTAATTAAATTCCTACTGCCCAGGGCGGGAGTCGAATCCACTACTCTAGGTTTACCATATAAGATTAAGACCAACGCCTTAACTCACACGACCAACCTGAGCCCCAGTTAGAGGTTTAATGTGTAGACAATATTATTTACTGTTAACTTGATATGGTAATTACTAGGCGTTCTAGCTTGTTCTATCAATTTATATATTGGATACGAGAGGTTTAAATGAAAATAATTTTTAGAAAATCTTGGGATTTTCCAATCATATAATTGTCTAGAATACTATACTCTGATTTGTCATTGGTCTCTAAATCTTAAGACATTAGCTGATTTCTTAGAGTAAAAAGCATTTCCTTTAAGTTTCTCTTTATTAGCAGATTTCACTTAAAGGATATCAGCTATTGAGGTTGTACTCGTGACGGAATTTTCGAATTTTTCCTTCAAATGTCCATCGATCCTACCTAGGAGATGACGAAAATGAGGTTTGTTCAAAACTGTATATATATATATATATATATATATATATATGTGTGTGTGTGTGTGTCTGTTACCGCTCTAGCGGTCGCAATTTTTGTTTAATCGTTACCAAATTAGATATTTAGTCGTTTTATATAAAAAGAAAGATCAAGTTCGTTAACGGCTGAAATCGGATCAGAGGGAGGGGGGGTTTAGAGTGGGAGAATTTTGAAAAATCGAAATATCTCCGTTACTATAAGTCGGATCGAAAAAGTGTATAAAATGAATCTTATTGGCAACTAAATGCACTATAAATGTTGTTATATACATTTATTCTCTATCTTGATTATTAACCGAGATATTTGCATTTTGAATCTGGGCGGCTAACGGACGAGTGACTTTCCCGCCAAAAGCTAGTTCGGCCGTTTCCTTAACTACTCGGCTCTCGTGAAATTCTGCTTAGTTTACGGAGCCCTTGCGTGACGGACTTTTAAAAATGGAACATAAATTTTAGAAATTTAGAGATATAAAAAAACTGCTTTATTTCTGGCACCCAGTTAAATTTAACATTATTTGACTGCAACTGCTCAAGAACTAGTCGGTTATAACATTGTCAGGGGAATCTACAACTATTCATTGACAGAATTTTGCAAATAAAGAGGGTACTTGTATAAAACAACGTGTATTATACATATATACTGTCAAAAATTCAATTATTGGCTAAAAACTAGTCCTGATCGAAAGCCTATAAAAAAAGCTTTTTAAGCTGGAGTTTTTTCCCCCGCGGTAAAGGCTGTCGTTGCCTGGAACGAAATAAGGGTGGGTTGAAGGATAGCCGTAAGTCTTTCAACTGGAGAAGTAGTCTTTCATCTGTAGAATAGAAAGAAAGAAGGAAGTCCGTCACGTAGCAGCTTTTAGGAGCCCGGATCGATGGACTTTGGGCCGAGAATGAATAGCGCCCTTAGATGTAGCCCGCAATTAATCCCCCCCCCTTGGCCTTTTGATACTTTTAATTTGACACCTGTTGAGTTTTGTGTGCAGTTATTTATTTGCAATAAGCTGTCCGATTTTAGTACATTCCCTTGAAGGGCAATGGTCGATAAAATGTTATTTATATAATACTAGTGGACCCGACAGGCGTTGTCCTGCATGGTATTCCAAGCGATTGGGACATTAAATTTAATAACATTATGTTAAAAACGATAGCTACTTTTAATAAAACAAAAAAAAACTACTTTTTTCTGTAATCGTTGAATAATGGTAACATTACTAAACTGAAATGAGTGAAGAAAGTGAAACATTTTGCAATAGAGTGAAGAAAGTGAATTGCCTTCTTAATTAGTAATAAGTATAAATTAAAAAATAATTGGAAATTAAATGCTTTTAAATGTTTCTAAACATTGTAAGAATTTATTTTAACAAAATAAATTGAAATGTGAATGAATTATTGGTGGAAATAATCAATATATTTTAAAATTTAAATATAATAATAATTACCTTCCTTGTTTATAACCTGCACTTGTTTATAATTGCACTACTTCACAATCATCACTAGTTGTTTTATAACTATGCTTATAACCTTTCACAACCATGCTTATAACCTACCAACAACATACCATAATGTTCACAACATCCTAATTTTGTTCATATTCTGGTTAGATCTGATCATGTATTACACGATTACAGAAAAAATTTAATATTACACTCCTGACGAAAGTAGAATTTACAACTCTCGTGAAATTACCACACTCGCTTCGCTCGTGTGGGTAAACGTTTCACTCGAGTTGTAAAATGATCTACTTTCGTCACTTGTATAATAAATAACTATTGTTATGTGCACGTATGCCTAAAAACAAATAGAAAATGAAATATCGCGAATTTTTATTCGGGCCTCCCTTATAACCCCCACTCCCGTTCGTGCCTAAAAAAATTAATATAGCTTATAATGATGGAAGAATTAATGCTAATTAACGTATAAAGTTTTGCTAAGTTCGGTTCAATCGTTAGTGCCCAATAAAATTGTTGGCTCCCACTTTAATTCGTTAGTGTATATCTCGTTTGTACTCTGTTATACGACTAAAGAGAATATAACAAAAGTTACTCTAAACAACAAAATAAACAGCTTTTACCTTGTGCATATTTGCCGAAAAACCAATAAGAAACGAAATATCGCTATTTTTAATTTTAGGCCTGCCTTACAACCCCCACTCCTGCTCCATCTGCCGGGCTCATTTGTGAATCTAAACCATCCAGGGCGTCACCCGAACGCATACTCAAAAATTCATTCAAATCGGTCAAACCGTTTAGGAGTTCAGTGACATACTCACGTACAGTAGAATTATATCTATATAAAGATGGAAAATATTTCTTAGATATCTGAGTGTTTCTAATATCCATATTTTGTGTATATGAATAAAACAAAAGTTATCTCTTTTAAATCTTTCCAAGTATGCTGTAGACCTATTGTATTTTATTCTATATGTAATTGTAAATGTTTATATGTTTAAATATGTAAGTATTTGTAGAGTATATTGACTGCTGTCAGTTAATAGTTCTGTCATATCGTGGGGTATGTGAAGGTTTTTTCGATGGATGCAGTCTGTCAGTATGTGTTTTATAGTTTATGCTGGTTGCAGCATTTGAATATAGGGTTGTCTGTCCTTGTCATTTGCCGATCCTGAGACTGACAAAAACAACTTCAATTGAAAATAAAGTAGATTCCTTCAATATAGCTTTCATGAAAATTTTTATTCTAAATTGATTAACCCATTTGCTCACCATTTAACAGAGACGTCACGATATGACATACACTGACAGAAGCTACACGAAAATGACATCAGGACCTCCCCAACGACTTGCAAGAAATAATGTCAGATGGCAGCCAATACTTTGATAAAATATTTTCGAACCTGCACAACATCTGTACGACAAATTTAACATCAAAATTAAGACTGTGGTGTAAGACTAAATTTAAAAAAAAAGTCTGTCACGCAGGGGTTGCGTAAACTAAGTAGATTTCCCACGTCAAGTTTTACATTAGAGAAATCTGCATACTAGAAAGAGTAGTAGTAACGAGTCTCTTAACCAATTTCACGAGAGCCAACAGTTACGGAAACGGCTGAACTAGCTTTCGGGGGAGTCACGAATAGACCCGACATCAGCCGACACACAATAAAAATGCAAATATCAAGGTTAATATTCAAGATAGTGAAAAAATATACATAAAAATATTATAGTAAATTTATTTTGCAATAAGATTGGTTCTATAGAATGTTTCGATCCGACGTATAGTAACTGAGATATCTCAAATTTTCGAAATTCCCCTTCTCTAAACATCCCCTCCCACTGGTCCGATTTCAGCCATTAACGAACATGAAATTCGCTAAAACATAGAAGTATATTTAGTATTTGCCTTTTTGAATTACGGCTTTATTCAAGTTAAGGAATTTTGTATAGTTACATACAAATCAATAACTTAATATTTCCTTTTCCCTTTATAGGATATAATCTCACTGTTCCATGATGGGTCCTCATCAAATACAGGAAATTCATATATGAGAATTAATAATTCTAATCCTTCCTCAATATAAATCAATGTAACGCATAAATGAGCAAAATTGAGATGAACAAAATATATACAAGATCCGCTTCATTGAGCGCCATTTAATTGAGAATTCAGTCCTGCCACCTTTATTTATATTTTTTTTTTAAAAAAAATAGCAACATCGATTCAAGAGAACGACACAATTTGTTAGGGTAAGTTTAAAATACTGTAATGGCAACACTACTGAATTCTAACTCTAAGAGAGTCTTTACAGAGCCCCAGAAAGTTCAGCGGAGGGAGGGGGGGGGCTTACGAATTCAGCAGCGGTCGCTCCCAACATATCAGCCCCTCTAACTGAATTCCTTCTCATTACTTCTCACAATTGGATTTTCTACCTTTTCACTGAATCTCAGTTCTACGTTTTAATTAAAATCAATTACTTTTTTTTCTATTTACTCCCCGCTCTACTTGTAGTTTAGACTATTAAATTGTTAACCAGGATCTCGCTACCACTCTGGACTTGGAATTTAATTTAACTATACAGTTCAAAGAAAGCTATTAAAAATACTGACGATTCCGTATCCCGAGAGGTCCGAGACTTGTTTCCTGGAATATTAATGTCTTGTTTAATGTCTCTCACGAGGGCTTCATCAACTATGCACATTTCCCTCGTGAAGTTTACCAATCGATAAATCTACATAAGGGTAACAAAACACCATCGTGAATATTAAGTGAATAGATACAAACGATAAGAAACCTCCCAACGGGAAGCGTCTGAAATGTAAACAAACGGGTCTGCCAAAACTCATCGAAAAGAAAAACAATTACTGAATTATATGAGAATACAACTTATTAATTTTCTTGATAACCATATACTATATCTAGTACTGTATTTTAAATTATTCAGGATAATTTTTATCTCAATCAACGAAATTTTAGTAGTCCAAGAACTTAAAACACGGGGGGTGGGTCTCCAGAACATATTTGCATGTATCTCGTATAATAAAAGACTCTTGAAAACAATATTTGGTATTTAAGCTACAAATAATGTGGGTTCTTATATAACAGAGTCTTTTTCGTGTAACAGGCGTAGAAGTGGTGGTTTGCTGAAGGCTGAAAACGAAACAAATGCAAATATCTCGGTTAATATTCAAGATTCACTTTTTCTATCTCACTTATAGTAACGGAGATATTTCGAATTTTCGAAGCTCTCCCTCCCTAAGCCCTTGTCCGATGTAAGCCATTAACGAACTTGATCTTTCTTTTTACTAAATATCAAGTTTGGTAACGATCAAACAATAATTGTGACCACTAGATAGGTAATAGACAAATATAAATATACAATTTTCCCTTATTTTCGTCATCTTCCATGTAGGATCGATGGACAATTGAAGAAAATTTTCAATAATTGCGTCATGAGTACGAGCTATTGAGGGCTGATTCCCCACAACGGAATTCTGCTAAAATATTTACCCTCTATTGCATCGAATGATATGTTCTTAACGACATTTCTAAGTTATTTACAATCGCTCATTGTCAGCGAATTCCCTTTCCCTTTAATTATGCATTTGGCTACACATCAAAACAAGAAATATCTACTTCACAACATTAGCGATGTGTTCAAGAGACCAAATTAATTCCGTGAGATTGACATTCAAGTGAAGCGCGTGATATGTTTAAAGCTGTAGCGTTATGAGACACTTGATAAGGGAGTGATAAGGAACTGGATGTGAGTTAATCATTATCACCGTTATCAGTAGACCCCCAGAGACATTAATTATATTCAACTCCTAATTGATATGAGGATCCTTCTAAGGCAAGCTATCTCCTTCATCTTCGTCTCCTTAGAAGGATTATACCAACGCCTTCTGTAATTACATGCCGCGTGAGGTTAGGCTTGGCAACGTCACGTTTCTGTTAACAGGAAACGCTAGATGGGTTCGATAGGGTTAAGCAGAAAAGGGCAACCAGAAAAAACCCAGTCAAAGTCTAATTAATTCTACAAATAAGAAACCATATTAGAAAATATAAGTAAGACTCAAACAGAAAAATTATAACAAGTCCATCGCGCAGGGGCTGCGTAAACTAAGCAGATTCCCCACGTGGTGGTATGACATGCTTTTGATATCATCTCACCACATATTCTCAGCTTCTAGGTAAAATAAAGTCCGTCACGCAGGGGCTGTGTAAACTAAGCAGATTTCCCACGTGAAGTTTTACAATAGAGGAATTTCACGAGAGCGGAGCAGTTAATGAAACGGCCGAACTAGCTTTTGGAGGGAGTCACTCGTCGGTTAGCCGCCCAGATTTAATACAAATGCAAATATCTCGGTTAATATTCTAGATAGAGAATAAATGTATATAACAATATTTATAGTAAATGTAATTTGCAATAAGGAGATATTTCGAAAATCCTCCCACTGGTCCGATTTCAGCCGTTAACGAACTTGATCTTTCTTTTTACATGAAACGACGAAATATCGAGTTTGGTAACGATCAAACAAAAAAAATATATAGATATCTATATATCTATCTATATATATATATATATATATATATATATATATATATATATATATAGAAAGAAAGAGAGAGAGAGAGAGAGAGAGATACAGTTTAGAACGGACCTCATTTTCGTCATATACTAGGTAGTATGCATGGACATTTGAAGAAAAATTTCGAAAATTCAACCTCAACAGCTGATTTCCCTTAAGGGAAATCTGCTTAAATAGATTAGTAGAAGTTGAGGGGGGATTACTGAACCCTGAAAACAGGAAAACGTGAATAACTCGCTGAATGCTTGATTTACGAAAACTGGCTTAGAACAACAATTGTAAATCATCAATAGTTTAACAGGATCTGTCCTATAACCTTTTACAATCCCATTCATAATAACAGAAATATTTTGAATTCATGAATTCCCCTCCTCTAACCCACCCCCCATTCCAGATCCCATTAGTACCAATAACACATATGATCTTTAGTGTTGACAAAACGGTTAAATATCGAGTTTGGTATGGATCAGAGGTGGGGAACCTCCGCGAGGTTCTTGTGCGGCCCTTTGCCACCTAGTACAAAATGGTAGAGTTCGTTTCAAAAAACAACTATTGTACATCAACGCGATGACAGTTGCGCGAAAAATCCCGCCAAATACTGAAAATTCCACAATGTTTATGTAATTTACATATCTAAAAGAAACGAATAATGTTCTATGTAATATTTATTTGAAAATAAATTAAAATTACAAAATACTATTTACAAAATTTGTTGGTTTCAGATCTCCCATTTGAGTGTAACACCTTGCTTTGGCTTCTCTGACTCGCATCTCTCAACGCTTCCCTGTTGCGATCTTCAGCAAACTGTAGTTAACAGTGCGTGCTTATAACAGTTACACGGCTTATAACAGTTGTTGAAGATATTATTTTATATTCGGTTACAATTACTGTCAAACAAAAAACAAAGCCAAATAAGTCACTAACTTAGTGAATAAAAAAATATTTTTTATTGTATTTTTTATATTATTTTAAATGTATATTATATTTAAAATTTTGTAGTATTATATTTTATTTTTTCTATATAATGCAATAAATTGTCAAATCTATAGAAAAACTATAATAATTTCACAAAAGTCACTTTCTTAGAACAATCAGCTTATGAGGGCCTCTCTTATTGCTGCCTAATTTAAATGTGGCCTCTAATGGTAAAAAGGTTCCCCACCTCGGGTATAGATCAAATGGACGATTTCGAATCGAGAACGTAAAACCTTAATTGATGACATCATCACACAACGAATTTCCATGTACATCGCATAATAATGGTCTCATGAAAAGACTATTTGGTATTCAATCTTAGAGTAATGATTTCCTTTTTATAACAGCTTGTTGATATTAGGACATGAGTAGGAGTGGGGGTTTACTGAAGGCTGAAAACTGAAACATCCGATTATCGCAGTTAATATTCACCATGGAGAAAATATGTATTAAACAATATTTACAGCTAATTACATTTGCAATAAGATTGGTTAATACAAATTTTAGGTGTGACTTATATAATTGAATATTTTGAAATATCGAAATTCTTTTATGCGGGGAGAATTTTGATTATATATCGAGTTTGGTAACGTAAGGCATATAGTGCTGTGGCGGTAAAAGAGAAATATATGTATATAAAATTGTAACCTTTGTCTGTACATTGATTTTATTCTCGAAATTTCATGATACTTTTTCGTTTCACGTGTCATAGACACTCTTGCATTTGTGGCTTTGGTGTCTGTTTGTTTGTTTCGCATAAACGGCTCAACCAAATTTTATGAAACTTGGTATGTATATTACTACTAACCCAACTTAGACTTTAGGCTATATTTATATTCTCTGAGACGAACAGGAGTGGGGGTTATAATGGAGGCCTGAAATTGAAAATAGTGGTATTTCATTTCCTATTGGTTTTTTCGGCAAATATGCAGATGTCAAAAGTTGTTTATTTCGTTATTTAGAGAAACATTTACTATATACACTTTCGTCGTATACCTAATTAAAAATGAGTTATACGCTAAAAACTATAGAGGGTATCTACACTTTTATTTGACACAAAAGACTCAACCGAACTAAACATAACTCGGTATGTGTATTAGCGGGAGTGGGGGTTGTAAGGGAGGCCTGAAATTAAAAATTGCGATTGTTCGTTTCTTTTTGGTTTTTCAGCAAATATGCACATGACAAAAGTTGTGTTTTTTTGTTATTTAGAGTATCTTTTGTTATATTCACTTTTGTCGTATAGCAAAGTATAAATGAGATATACACTAAAAACTAAAGCTGGAGTCAACAATTTTATTGGGCAATAACGGTTCAACCAAACTTGACAAAACTAGGTATGTGGATTAGCATTAATTCTTCCATGGTTATAAGGAATATTAAAATTTTTAGGTTAGAATGACAGCATAACTTTCTTTTTGCAGCAGAAAACATTTCAGTACATTTTAGTCTCTTTTTTCTGAAAAATGGTAGTTATGTTGCTGCAAAAAGGAAGTTATGCTACTCCACCCTGAATATTAGTTTCAGACCACAATGTAATCCGAAAGTTTTGTTTATCCAAATTTATTACACAAAAGAAATAATACCTTACTATGATTAGAATGATTTGATTCTCTGGCATTTTCAATCTTCAGTTTGTGATTCCTCTCTCAGAATCAATATTTGGCCAAATACTAATGTATTGTTAGCTTAGGATACATTAGTATGCGCCGAACTGAATCTGTAGTCCGGGAGAAATTTTCATATCCTGGATCGGGATATGGGATTTACATATCAGGTAAGCCCTCCAGGAATATACGTGCTCTTTAAAGTAGGAGAGTTAAAGTAATTTTATGGATGAAGTTTAAATAAGAACAGAACGGAAGAAGCTTTGATCTGAGAGAGAGAGATAAGTTATTTATTCAGGTTATTTTCATGTATGTGTGTGAAATAAAATGAAATGTATTTATTGCCAATAAATGTAATAATGTTATTTAATTGAACAATAGTTATTTATTATACAAGTGACGAAAGTAGATCATTTTACAACTCGAGTGAAACGTTTCACGAGAGTTGTAAATTCTACTTTCGTCAGGAGTGTAATATTAAATTTTTTCTGCAATCGTGTAATACATGATCAGATCCAACCAGAACATGAACAAAATTAGGATGTTGTGAAGATTATGGTATGTTATTGGTAGGTTATAAGCATTGTTGTGAAAGGTGATAAGCATAGTTATAAAACAACTAGTGATGATTATGAAGTAGTGCAGTTATAAACAAGTGCAGGTTATATACAAGGAAGGTAATTATTATTATATTTAAATTTTAAAATATATTGATTATTTCCACCAATAATTCATTCACATTTCAATTTATTTTGTTTAAATAAATTATTACAATGTTAAGAAACATTTAAAAGCATTTGATTTCCAACTTCAAGTTATTTTTTAATTTATACTTATTACTAATTAAGAAGGCAATTCACTTTCTTCACTTGTGAAGAAAGTGATTACTTTCTTCACTCTATTGCAAAATGTTTCACTTTCTTCACTCATTTCAGTTTATTAATGTTACCATTATTCAACGATTACAGAAAAAAAGAATGTTTTAATATGTTCTGACTCTTTCAACAGCCTGAAGTAACTTGAAAAGACGTTCAACAAAAATACCATCTGTAAATAAATTCAAAATATTATACAAGAACTACTCAGGAATAACGTTCATGTTGACTTTTTATTGATTGCAGGACAATGTGGCATTGACCACTCTGTGAATATTATTTAAATCATAAAAGTTCAAGGAGAAAAATATTTAGTATTTAGGCTTCAAATAATGTGTTTCATATTATAGGCTTTTGTTAATATGACATGAATAGGAGTGGTTTACTGAAGTCCGAAAACTAAAACGTCCGTCACGCAGGGGCTGCGTAAACTAAGCAGATTTCCCACATGAAGTTTTACAATAGAGAAATCTGCCTAATAACAACAGTAGTTGTAATGAATCTCTAAACCTATTCACGAGGGACGATTAGTTACGAAAACGGCCGCCCTAGCTCTCGGCGGAATGTCCCGAACATAGCCGACTCCTGCCGACCACATACACAATACAAATGCAAATATCTCGGTTAATATTGAAGATATACTTGTATGTAGAACAATATTTATAGTAAATTTTAATTGCAATAAGATTGGTTCTATACAATTATTTGATCCGAAGTATGGTAACGGAGATATTTCGAATTTTCAAAAAACCTCTCCTCTAAACCCCCCCTCCCACTGGTCTGGTTTCAGCCGTTAACGAACTTGATCTTTCTTTTTACATAAAACGACTAAATATCGAGTTTGGTAACGATTTTAAGTAATAATTGTGACCGCTAGAGCGGTAACAGACAAATATATATATATATATATATATACATATATATAAAGAGAGAGAGAGAGAGTGAGATACAGTTTTGAATGGACCTCATTTTCGTCATCTCCTGGGTAGGATCGATAGACATTTGAAGAAAAATTTCGAAAATCTCGTCATGAGTACAACCTCAATAGCTGGTTTCCCTGAAGGGAAATCTGCTAAAAATGTAAATATCTAAGTTAATAATGAAGATATTGAATAACCTTGCATAACAACATTCATTGAGCATTAAAATTTCAATAAGATTGGTTTTGTATATTATTTGTATCTTACGCATAATAAGGGAGATATTAAGGTTTTTTAAAATCCCCCTCTAACGCCCCCCCCCCACTTGTTTCTGGATTTTATCCGTTAACGAACTTTATCTTCGTTTTACATAAAACGTTTAAATATCGAGTTTGGTAACGGTCACACAAACATTGCGACCGCTAGAGCGTTAACAGACAAATATATATATATATATATATATATATATATATATATATATATAATTTTGAACGGACCTCATTTTCGTCATCTCCTGGGTAGGATCGATGGACATTTGAAGAAATTTTTTGAAACTCGCGTCATGAGTACTACCTCAATAGCTGATTTCCCCTAAGGGAAATCTGCTAAAACCATGCTTAACAACATTCATTGAGTATTAAAATTTCAATAAGATTGGTTTTGTATAATTTTTCGATCTTACGCATAATAAGGGAGCTATTAAGGGTTTATTTTCAAATCCCCCTCTACCGCCCCCCCCCCCCACTTGTCGGATTTTATAACGAACTCTATCTTCGGTTTACATAAAACGTTTAAATATCGAGTTTGGTAACGGTCAGACAAAAATTGTAACATTATAAATAACAATAACATAATAGCTTTCATATAACATGAAAATGGCGTTAATAAAATATATCTATAATTGTAATAACAGTTAACAATAATTGTAACGTAATATAATGGCTGCAGTATAATAATTATAATATAGTTCTACAAACAAAAGACAATAAACTATAGACATACAAAATCTCAGTGTAAACAGACCAGGGAAGGTTATTTAAATAGTATTTCTCATGTAACCAGAAGTGCAAGACATTATGTGCAGAGTTTTGAAGTATATTTAGTCTTGTTAAGTAAAAATAGCATAAACACCTACTGTTACACTCTAGTTTAATAACAATGTGCAATATATATAAAGTAGTACATGTATTTTTACAGCCCTGAAGAAGAGAATATAAATATTCTCGAAATATTGGCATAAACTACGATTTTTTTTACCAACATTGACCAAAACTCCAAAAAACATTAAGAACACCATATATATATATATATATATATATCTGTAAACGCTCTAGTGGTCGCATTTTAGCAGATTTCCCTTAAGTCGTACTCATGACGCGAGTTTCGAAACATTTTTTCAATTGTCCATGGATCCTACCCAGGAGATGACGAAAATGAGGTCCGATCAAAATTCTATATATATATATATATATATATATATATATATATATATATATATATGTATGTATGTATATATATATATTTTTGTCTGTTGACGCTCAAGCGGTCGCAATTTTTGTTTGATCGTTACCAAACTCGGAATTTCATCGTTTTATGTAAAAAGGAAGATCAAGTTTGTTAATGGCTGAAATCGGACCAGTGGGAAAAGGGGTTTAGAAAAGGTGAGTTTTGAAAATTCAAAATATCTCCGTTATTTTGCGTCGAATCGAAAAATTGTATAGAATCAATCTTATTGCAAATTACATTTACTATAAATGTTGTTCTATACATTTATTCTGTATCTTGAATATTAACCGATATATTAGCATTTGTATTCTGTGTGTGGTCGGCACGAGTGGCCTGTTCGGTACTTTCCGAAGAGAGCTCTGGCGGCCGTTTTCGTAACTGTTCGTTCCTCGTGAATAATTTTAGAGATCCCTTACTACTACAGTTGTTATTGGGCAGATTTCTCTATTTTAAAACATCTCGTTGGAAATCTGCTTAGTTTACGCAGCCCCTGCGTGACGGACTTTTTTTTTATCGTTCCCAAACTCGGAATTTAATCGTTTTATGTAAAAAGAAAGATCAAGTTCGTTAATGCCTGAAGTAGGACAAGTTGGAGAGGGGTTTAGAGGGGAATTTTCGGAAATTCGAAAAATCTCCGATACAATGCGTCGGATAGAAACATTACATAGAACCAATCTTATTGCAAATTAACCCTAGAATGGTAGTGAACGTAAAAATTACGTGTGATCTGGTTTGAACCGCTATCAAATGGCCATTAACGACCCCACCACCCCCAGCCTCTCAGCTATGAGCCCTCCAGACAGTTCGGACTTGACCTTTGCCAAATGCAGCTAAGTGAACGTTCCCACTCATCTAATTCTATTTTTTGAAAAAAAAACGACACGGAATATTTACGTATCAGTACTATTAATCGCAACTTTTTGACACGTAAAATTTACGTATCGCTACTAATAGCCGGTTTTTATGCCATCACTTAGTTAATATTATTCTCAATTTATTTTCTTCCAATTTATTTTTATATTCTAATTAATTTTCTCTTAATGATTTTAACTTTTATTTTGAATATAAAAAAGACTAATATTTATACAAAGAATGTAAATAATAATAAAAATCTTTTTATGTACCGGAAAAGTGGAGTCCAAATATTCAACGGATGAAGAAATCAGAAATTTGTTGAAATAACTCTCCGATGAGTCAGATGGGGAAAAAGACAATTATGAAATAGATGAATATGTATACGACAGCGGTGATGATCCGGAGTATTCTCCAAGTGATGAGGAGGTTGAGCCTTCGGAAATGATTGCAACACAGAGTGGGCTAGATAGCGATGAGAGTGAGAAAATTTTAGAAAACTTCAAGGCAATTGAAGAAAAAGAAGAAACACAGACAAAAAAAAACCTAAAACTTCTCAACCACACAATATTGACAGATCAGTCACAATAAATGTAGAAGATGGGGTTGTGCTTGGTAAGAATGGATATGAATGGAACACACAACCTCCGGAACGTGTTTCTAACAAAGCGCCTGAAAGGTATGTAGTCCACATTATTATATATTAAAGTTGATATAAGATAAAGAAAAGTTTATGTTTCAAAGTGTATGTTTTAATAAAATAAGAAAATAGTCACAAACATTAACAAATTTTGAATAATTTCACCAATTACCAGTTGCACACGTAAAATTTACGTGTCAGTGCCATTAAGTAGGAAATAATATCACTTCCGTTCTAGGGTTAAATGTACTATAAATACTGTTGTATACATTTATGCTCTGTTTTGAATATCAACCGACATATTTGCAATTTTCAGTTTTCAGCGAATCCCCGCTTCTACTCATGATACGTAAAAATATACTATATATATATATATATATATATATATATATATATATATATATATATATATATATATATATATATATATAGTTTTGAACGGACCGCATTTTCGTCATCTCCTGGGTTCGATCGATGGACGTTTCAGAAAAGTTTCGAAAATCGCATCACGAGTACAACCTCCATAACCGATTTACCCTAAGGAAAATCTGATAGAATGTTTACTCTGTATTCAATCGAATGCTATGTTCTTAACTACATTTCATATTTATACACAGTCTCCCATTTTCAGCGAATTTCCTTTTCCACTAATTATTCATTTGGTTATACATCAAAATGTTAAATATGATAATTTTTGTAAGGGAGTTAATATCTACTTTACAATAATAATAGCTGGTCTACTTAAAGGTCTGTTTTTTCTTCTTCTTTTTTCTACCTTCTAATAAGAACGGCTCACTTGGAATTTAATACATGACTTCATTTAAAACTAATTAACTCTAAGAAAGTCACGTGCCTCGTTTTGCTTTTTATCTTCATGAAAACTATTATTTTAATTAAATTTTGTCAAAAAAAAGAACGTATCATTAAAAATGTAATGACTATGTTAATTACATAGAGAGAAATAGATTAAAATTAATGAAAGAGCTGAATAATTAGTTTTTAGTTAGATAGATAATTATAATTTTATTTTATAATCTGAAAAGAATTTGTATAATGATGGTTTAATTTAAAGTAACTTTGAAAATGTTTTGGAGTTATAAAAATATGTTTAATTAATGTTAGTCATATCTATCTTTTAATTATAGATTTAACACTCCAATACACGCGCCCCCTAGTGAGACATAAATACATGCTTGTCATTTGCAGATGACTGTTCACTTATTTTGTCAAAGATGAATTAATACAATGTTTAACACTCCAAATACAACCGCGCATCCTAGTGAGACCAATAAATACATGCATTTTTCCAAATCCTAGGCAGGAATAATGGTGTCAAATTTGGTCAGATGACTGAAAATGTTCATAATACAAAACGTGAAATAATACCACAATATGTATTTTTTTTCGCAAATTTTGCAGGGAAATAATTTGTGCATAGAAAAAAATTATCTAATTAAAAATTATTTATAAATGAAAAAAATGTTTTAAAAATTTTGTATTTTGAAAAAATGTTACTAATTAAAAATTATATATATATATATATATATATATATATATATATATATATATATATATATATATATATATATCAAATTTTGAACGGACCTCCTTTTCGTCTTCTCCTGTGTAGGATCGATGGACACTGGAGGTAATTTTTCAAAACTCACGTCGTACGAGTACGACCTTGATATGGGAACATTATGAAATTTTCTGTCCTTCTATACTATGTTTGACTTCATTGGAACTAGTTTTGTTTGTGATACATTGTAGGGAACATGTCAGAGAATTAAGTGAATTTCGGTCCTAATTTGCTTTATTATCTCATAAGAGGAGATTGAGCTTCCGACGCCCACCAAAAGATATGTGGCGTGAACGGGGGACGAAGCCATAGCAGAACGTGCTGCTCAGAAATGGTTTGCCATGTTTCGTTCAGGAGATACGAGTTTGGATGATTCGCCCCGCAGCGGTCGGCCAACAGAGGTTGGTTCCAGATATATGAAAGCACTAGTAGAGCAATATCCGTCACTACATGTGCGAGAAATTGAGGAAACAATAGGAATAGGTTTAGAGATCGTTCGTAGGCATCTAAACCAGGTGGGCTACGTGTCTATCTTCGCTAACACACAAACTGACTGAGGCAAACCTGGCAAACCGCATAGCAATCTGTAACACTTCCAGAAACGGCAAGAACGAGATCTCTTGCTCATTCAATTAGGACAACTGTTGTCCGGTAAGCCACCAAATGCCATCCCGAAAGCCGGCCAACATCCAGGAAAGATTTTAAGTCCTTATCGTAGGATTATCGTGGTGTGCGTCTTTCGAGCTACTTCCTCAAGGGAAAACTATAGATCCTAAGGTCTATTCTAAATAGCTAATGATATCGGACCAAGCATTACGACTGCTCCAGAACTGGTCATTCGTAAGGGTTTAGTTTTCCAACAAGACAACGCAAGACAACACTCCGCAATAACTACAAAACAAAACTTAAGGCAACTTGACTGTGATGTTTTGCCCCAGCCACAGTAGTCTCCGGGCCTTGCTCCATCGGACTACAACCTGTTTCGGTTTCTCGATGAGCTTTTCTCTTCTAAGCCCCAGCAGAATTATTAAGTTTTTGGAAAGATGGCCAGACGTCAAAAATAAAAAGTCCGTCACGCAGGGGCTGCGAAAACTAAGCAGATTCCCCACTTGTGTCCTGTATTTGCATTTATCTCGTGATGTAAAATTCAATGAGAACAATATTTGTTATTTAGGCTTCAAATAAAGTGCTCCATAACAGCTTATTGTTGATATGACATAAGCAGGAGTGGGGATTTACTCAAGGCCGAAAACTAAAAAAACGCAAATATCTCGGTTAATATTAAAGATAATGAAAACATGTACGTAACAACATCAATAGACCATTTAATTTGCAATAAAATTTGTTCTATACAATGTTTCGATCCGACGTATAGTAACAGAGATATTTCGAATTTTCGAAAATCCTCCCCCCTGGTCCGATTTCAGCCGTTAACGAACTTGATCTTTCTTTTTACATAAAACGACTAAATATTGAGTTTGGTTATGATTAAACGAGAATTGCGACCGCTAGAGAGTTAACAGACAAATATATAT
Organism: Riptortus pedestris; assembly: GCA_019009955.1. Lineage (NCBI taxonomy): Eukaryota > Metazoa > Arthropoda > Insecta > Hemiptera > Alydidae > Riptortus > Riptortus pedestris. Next base: position 14,157,906 of record CM032228.1, read on the forward strand.
ATATATATATATATATATATATATATATATATATATATATATATATATATATGTGTGTATACAGTTTTGAACGGACCTCATTTTCGTCATCTCCTAGGTAGGATCGCTGGATATTTCAAGAATAATTTCGAAAATCGCGTCATTAGTACGACCTCAATAGCTGATTTCACTTAAGGGAAATCTGCTAAAATGGTGTTTACATTATTAAATAAAATTGATTCTGTGTTTAATTTTTTTTTTTTTTCCACATCACTCTTAAGAAACCAACCGAATTTAAGAAACGACCCTATATATATATATATTATTCTGAAGAGCATTATTATCAACAACTGCTGGGTAGAATAGGTGAGTATTTAAGTATATTTTTCGAAAATCCCACCATGAATACGACCATGGAAAGTCTGTTACAACTCCCTAGAAATCTTCCGGGCGGATTTTAAATAAATGAGTAATAAAAGGGCAGATGGACAAGATTTTTAATTTAAATGTCATTTTTTTTTAACAAAAGTCTGAAACGAGAAAACATTCCCCCTCCCGTGAGCTAAATTAAATATAAAATTGGTTAATAAAGGTCAGTACAAATTTCCCCACTCAACAGCTCATTTAAAGACCCCCCAAATGAGTTTCTGAATCAAATGCACTGAATTGGTTTTGCGGCATAAAAGTATTTCAGACGTTTGTGTCAATTTATAGGAGACATCTTCTAGCTTTCGCTGCTTTATCGTGAGATTTTCATATATTCCCTATTTTCATTATTATGGATAGACTAAATTGTATAACTGTTATAAATATTTGTGGTGTTTTGGTTTTTTGTATTGTTTACTAAGTCACATCGTGGAGATCCTTTATCTTACCAACTCCCTCTGTAGGCAAATTTTAAAAGAAACACAGTGGTCTAGGGACTGCATGAATCACTAGTAGACCGTATGGGACTGTTTTATTATGATGTATAGTAGTATACTCGTATAAAGTATGATATAGTACTGAGATAATATGTATTGTCTGTGGATGTGTGTTCGTGTGATAAAGCTAAAAGAGAGAGAGAGAGAGAGAGAGAGAGAGAGAGAGATAGAGAGAGAGAGAGTGAGAGAGAGAGAGAGAGAGAGAGGTGAGGGTTTGGGGTGTGTATAGTGAGAGGATACTGGATAATGGGTTTGTATGGCAGTGGACACTTTAAATCAGGCCAAACGTCACAACAGCCAGCCCATTCTGTGTCCCTGAGTACCACTCCTATAACATGTCGCTCTATGTCTCACTCATACCTCTCCATCTCTCCCCCACCCTCTCTCTCTCTCTCTCTCTCTATTTAGTGGAGAGGCTGATTGGTACCCCACTGGCGCAAGATAATTACGCCAAGGAAGTGGTCTGCATTAAGCATATTGCTAAAGCAAACGGGTACGATTGAAGAGGAAGCTAGCCAAGGAGCTGGAGGATGCCACGGTTGAAGAGCGGGCCAAAAAGAAGAAAAATAAGTCGTTCCCTGTCTCCATCCCGTACTTGGGCCCTGTTTCAGAAAAGATAGGATCCAGGTTGAAGAAAATTGGATTGGCTACTGCCTACAGGAGCAAGCGGTTGCTACAACAACAAAATTGTTTGCCCCGTGTTAAGGACTATGTGGACCCCCTGGATAGATCTGGCGTGTATAGGATCTCCTGCACGGGATGCGATGCCTCTTATGTGGGGCAAAGTGGTAGAAAGATAAGGACGCGTCTTAAGGAGCACATCACTCGCGACACTGAGTTTTCCGCACACGCCAGGAAAGAGGGCCATGACATGTCCACCATAAAGTATCAATTGCTGTTTGAGGAGAAGAAGGGCAAAAGATTAAATACGGCTGAGGGGCTGCATATAAGTCTGGACATACAGGCGAATGTAAATATTAATAAGGAGGAGGTGGCAAGACTGCGACATGTCGGTGACGGGGCCCTCTCTTCTCTACGGGGACAGAGGTTCAGTCGCCCGGCAGTCGTGGTCCAGGCAACGCAGCTTTAATCAGGTACCTCCTACATCTCCTCTCTATTATTAGTATGGGGTTTGTTTATTTTTTAGAGGTCTCTTACAGTTCCTCTGGGGTTTTTTTCAGAAGTTCCCACCCACTGTGATATGTTTCCCATATACATCTGTAATTTGTGTAGGTTTTATAGTTTTAATTTTATTTATAGTTTTGACATATGCTTATCGTTGTTTGCTTCTTTTATTAGTTGACTTGTTAGTAGATTTTTTATTGTTTTGGTTTTAATTTTTTAGTAGTTGACTAGTTATTAGATTTTCTAGTTTTATTTGTTGACTAGTTTTAAGATTTTCCATTGTTTTGCTCATTATTTTGTGTCTGTGTTTTATGACTGTTGTTTATTTTGCTTTTGTGCCATGCTATGAATGTTAAATTAACTCGTGGTTGTGTTTGTCAGCAGGCACTGAGGATGGAGCGTTGACTCCGAAAGTGCACTCTGCATAATATTAAAAACCAGTAGAGGACTTGGCCTTCTTATTGATCCTTATACATTTGTTCCTCTACCATCCAGCATATTCCAGAGATATTGTAAATAATTGAACATTTTCTTCTCTACACGTACTAGTTATTTTCATCCGATTTTCAATTCAAGTACCCCAGTCTCTAAACATTTCATGTCCAACTAGCTATTTTAATACCTGTTTACATAGTCTTATTACTGCGGGAGAATTAGGAAATAAGTGGTGAAATGGGGTCATCACCGTATCATATTTCAGAGCGTGGGAAATGTTATTGAGGGGAATAAGATATTAAGGTCGTACTCATGACGCGATTTTAGAATAATGTCCTTAAAAGTCCATAGATCATACCTAGGAGTTGACGAATCTGAGGTCCGTTAAAAACTATAAATAATCTGTTACTCTAGTAATTGCAACTGTGATTCGATTGGTACCAAACTCGATATTTATACGTGTTATATACAGTAGTGGTCATAGAAATTGCACCCCTTAAAAATAATGAATGATCTCCTTGAACCAATATTGTTCTTGACTTTTGATAATTTTAAAATCTATTGTAAAAGAAAATAGTATGCTATTAGCCATGAAAAATGGTTAAAACCCAAATAAGAAATTAATAATATTCATAAAATAATAAATGAAATTTTTAGTGTTAATGAGTAATTAAAGAAAAAAAAAAGTTTTTACATAATCATATGAATGTATTTAGAAAATTGGTATAAAATCATTAAAAATACATTAATTGAAATATTAATATAAATTAGTATTTTGTTGAACCACCATTAGCCCTGATCACTGAGGCGATCCTGTTTGGCATTGAGTCGACCAAATTTTTTATGATTTCTTCACCAATCTCCTCATTCAAAATATTTTTGATTGCTTGCTTCAACTCATCTTTATCCAAAGGCTTCGTAATATTAATTTTTTTCTTTATTATCATCCACAAGTTTTCAATGGGATTTAAATCTGGGCTATTGCCTGGCCATGGTAGCCCTGAGACCTTGTTTTCTGTTAAAAACTGCTTTAGCTATCCAAAATCACAGTGGTAAAGGCAATAGAAAATAATGTATCTTACTGCTAACATATTTTTTTTTTTATAAATAAATAACTAACTTACCGATTTGGCTCTACGGCATGGAGCAGAATCATCTTGAAAAATGAAGTCTCCGCAGTGTGTATGGTGAGAATTCATTGAGGGAATCAAACTCTCTTCCAAAATTTTCTTATATTTTTCTGCATTAACCGGACCTTCAATGAAGTTCATTTTGCCAATTCCAAAGTAGGAAAAACATCCCCAGACCATCACACTTGCTGGATGTTTCACTGATTTTATTGTACAAGATTCTTAAAATTTTTCATTTGGCCGACGTCCGACGTAGGGAGAACCATCAGAATTGATGATGTTGAACTTACTCTCATTTGAAAACATCACTTTCCTCCAGTCATCAGATGTCAAAGTTTAAAAATTTATCTCCCAAGATAGCCGAGATTTTTTAATTTTTTATGGTAAGAAATGGTTTTTTTGCTGGTTTTCTTGCCCATAAACCTATTTCTCTTAATCGTCTGCCCACTGTTTCTCGACTTACTTCTGCTAAATTGCTATCTGCTAGATCTCTAGATATTTCCTTAGCAGTTTTGAAGCGATTTTCTAAAGATAATCTCATCATCATGCGATCTAAACACTCATCCGTCTTCCTTTGCCTTCCAGTCCCTTTCTTTCGCTCGGTAGATCTATGGGAAAGATTTTTTTTTATTTATTATTCTGACCACAGTGGATTGGTTGCACCTCATCCTCTTTGCTATCTCACGAGAAGAAATTCCAGCTTCAGCAAATGCCACTATTTTAACATTTGCTTATTAGACATTTGTTTGAAATTCAGTCTATTGGACATAATAATAGGAAATAACGTGCTTAATGTTGGATTACTTGGGCACAACTGAGCTATGAGCCACTGATAACATCTCTGTCTAATACTAGTAGGTAAACAAATTCATTCCCAAAGATTGTATAGACATTTAGGATTAGATTAAAAAGATAACAATCATAGGTGAGGCAATTTCTATGACCATGACTATAAAAGCAAAGATCCAGTTCGTCAAAGGCTGAAATCAACCAGGTGGAGGGGGAGGGAGATTTCGCAAATGCAAAATATCTCCGTTATTATAAGTCATATCGAAAACATGTATTGAAACAATTTTATAGCACAGTTCTATAAATGTTGTTTTATAAATGTTCTTGCTATTTTCAATATTAACCGATATATCGGTATTGTTTGTATTTCTGCGTCTTTTAGTTATTGCAATTCAGGAAAATATCATGAAAGGTCTTATTCCCAAGATGCATACCAAATATTGTCTTTGACGGACCTTTATGATGATTTACGCCATTAGTGTGATGACACCATCACTTAAGATGTTATTGACCACCCAATTCTACTCTACCTCTACCAGCTTCTACTTTGTTGTTGGAAATAGATTTATTTTATTATTTATATATACAGGAGCACCCGCATCTTGGCGATTTGGTTCAAAGTTTCACAATGTAAAATGAAAACAAAATTATAGAAAAATAACAAATAAAAAATTAAATACAACTAATAATCATTAAATACCAGTAATAAAGACAATTATTAAACATTAGACTAGTAATAAAGACAGCAATTAAAAATGGTTTTAATTAAAAAAATCTGTTATTCCTATATACTAGTACTTTTATATTATTTATTTATTTTTATTTAGTTTTGTGTCCCACAGCATTGTTGACATTATTAGGATGATATATTTACACCTTTATGTGCTTACTTTTTTTGTACTTTTATATTATGGAAAATATTTCTTTAATATCTGATCCTTTCTCATTTCCGTGCTTTGTCTAAAGAATATAATAAAAGTTAACCCTTTTAAATCTTTTAGCAGATTTCCCTTAAGGGAAATCAGCTATTGAGGTTGTACTCATGACGGAATTTTCAACATTTTTCTTCAAATGTCCATCGATCCTACCTAGTAGATGACGAAAATGAGGTCCGTTCAAAACTGTATATATATATCTATATATATATATATATATATCTATCTATCTATCTATCTATCTATCTATCTATATATTTGTCTGTTACCGCTCTAGCGGTCGCAATTTTTGTTTGATCCTTACCAAACTTCATATTTAAGCGTTTTATGTAAAAAGAAAGATCAAGTTCGTTAACGGCTGAAATCGGACCAGTGGGAGGGGGGGTTTAGAGGGGAGGATTTTCGAAAATTCGAAATATCTCCGTTACTATACGTCGGGTCAAAAGATTGTATAGAATCAATCTTATTTCAAATTAAATTTACTATAAATATTGTTCTATACATTAATTCTCTATCTTGAATATTAACCGAGATATTTGCATTTGTATTCTGCGTGTCACCAATAGGCTATGTTCGGAGTTTCCGACGAGAGCTCTGGCGGCCATTTCCATAACTATCGTCCCACGTGAATAGGTTTAGAGGTTAGGTTAACTGTTATAAACTACTGGGTTATTACGCCCTAAATTATGTTTTTTAGGTTTAGAGGTTTCTTACTACTACAGTTGTTATTAGGCAGATTTCTCTATTGTAAAACTTCACGTGGGAAATCTGCTTAGTTTACGCAGCCCCTGCGTGACGGACTTTTTAGGTATGCTGTAGACCTATTCTATTTTGTATTATATGTTTTTGTAAATGTTGATGTGATTTAGATATGTTAGTATTTGTGGAATATATTGGCTATGCATTATATATATATATGCTTTTGAACTGACTGACTGAAGTCTCCTGGGTGGGACCGATGGACATTTGAGAACATTTGTCAAAAATCGCGCCAAGTGTACATCCTCAATAGCTGATTTCCCTTGGGGGAAATCCGCTAAATGGCGCCAATGATCATGTCTTACGGCTACTACATTGACAGTCGGAACACATATATACTCAACTTCTATTGGGAAAAAAAATGCTCCACTCTACCTTTCCTGTTTTTTTTTTCTCTCCCCCCGAACGGCAAATAATAAAATTTGCCTGGGCTCTCTGTTTAAAAAGTTGCGAAGCTTGCTAAACTCCAGAAGTGCTATCCATCAAATCTGAAAACTCCAGAGACCTCTGGCGGTCCACGTTCTAACTAATGGCTTCAATTCCCTCTCCCTTCTCACTGGAAACACTGATAAAACTTCGCGCGTTCACTTCATCTTCGATTGTCAAACTGCTTGTGAGAGTGTAGCATCGGACAAATGCTTTAAACTCTGTTGAATATTTATTGAAATAAATCGTGTTGTCCTTTGAATCTAGAAGACAATAGTAACGTGGACAACAAAAATACATTATGCAAGAAACGTTAAGACTGAAAACCAATGAGAAAGGTCAACGGAAGATAAGTTACACAAAAGAATAACCAGCTATTTAGTGGGTAAAATTAAAAGAAATCAAGTCTTTTTAATTAGTCGGGAGAGTTAGAAAATAAAAACGTTTCCTCCATACTGAAATATAAATGCCAAATGTGATGGCTGCCCACTCAAGTTCGTGCCAACAGTCTCCTTATCCCAGCAGTCCGTCACGCAGGGGCAGCGTAAACTAAGCAGATTTCCCACGTGAAGTTTTACAATAGAGAAATCTGCCTAATAACAACTGAAATAGTAAGAAACCTCTAAACCTATTCACGAGGGAGGAATAGTTATGGAAACGGCCGCCAGAGCTCTCGGCGGAAAGTCCGAAAATAGCCGACTCATGCCGACCACACGCAGAATACAAATGCAAACATCTCAATTAATATTCAAGATCGGGAATATATATATCAATATTTATAGTAAATCTAATTTGCAATAAGATTGATTCTGTACAATTTTTCGATCCGACGTATAGTAACGGAGATATTTCGAATTTTCGAAAATCCTCCCCTCTAAACCCCCCTCCCACTGGTCAGATTTCAGCCGTTAACGAAATTGATCTTTCTTTTTACATAAAACGACCAAATATCGAGTTTGGTAACAATCAAACAATCGCTAGAGCGGTAACAGACAAATATATATATATATATATATATATATATATATATATATATATATATATATAGTTTTGAACGGACCTCATTTTCGTCATCTACTGGAGGTAGGATCGATGGACATTTGACGAAAAATTTCGAAAATTCCGTCATGAGTACAACCTCAATAGCTGATTTCCCTTGAGGGAAATCTGCTAAAACCGATGAGAAGAAAGGGGAGGGGGGGGGGGGTTACTGAAGGCTGAAAACAAAGAAGTACGAATAACTCGCTTCATACTTGAGTTAAGAAAAAGTCACGCAAGGGCTGCGTAAACTAAGCAGATTTCCCGCGTGAAGTTTAACAATAGATAAATCTACATACCGATAAAACAACACCACCGTGAATATTAAGCGAATAAATACGTACAAACGATAATAAGAAACCTTCCCACGGGAAACACAGAAATGTAAACAAACACTACTGCCAACTTCTTACCTGAAAGAAAAACGATTACTGTAATATACTTGAATATAACGCATTAATATGACTGAAAACAATTTACTATACCCATTACTCTAATTTATAATGAATCAGAATAATTTTTATCTCTATGAATCAAATTTAAGTAGTCTAAAAACTTAAGAACACGGGGGGGCACATCTCATGTATCTCGTATAATAAAGGTCTCTTGAATACAATAATTTATATTTAAGCTTAAAATAATGTGGTTTATTATATAATAGAGTATTGTTTATGTAACACAAGTAGAAGTGGAGGTTTGCTTTTCAAGATAGATAATAAATGTATACAAAAACATGTATAGTACATTTAATTTGCAATTAGCTTTATTTAGTACACGTTTTCGATCAGACTTATAGTAACGGAGATATTTCAAATTTTCAAACTTCGAACCCCTCTAAACCCCCTCCCCTGGTCCGATTTCAACCGTTAACGAACTTGATCTTTCTTTTTACATAAAACGACTCTATATCGTGTTTGATAACGATCAAACAAAAATTGCGAGCGCTAACAGACATATATGTATATATATATATATATATGTATATATATATATATATAGTTTTGAACGGACCTCATTTCGTCATTATAGATAGGATCGATATTTGAAGAAAATTTCGAAAATTGCGTCATATACGATAGTTCCCTTGAACGGACCTCATTTAACACACAAAAACAATAATTACCTGTCTCTACTAAAAGATTTTAGAAAGAGAGTCGAATAGATAACATCCTCATAAAACAATAAAAACTATCTTTCTTAAAACCAAATAACATGAAACCTTTCGCACATCAACAGACAAATATTTTAAATTATGTAAATAAAATAAGAACAATAAAAACATCTAAAAAAACATAACATAGACAATATATTTCATGCATTGAAAGCGCTCTGTGATTTTAGTAAATGTCACAGTGGAAGTTTGGGACTCAGGTTAGCCAAGCGAGTTAAAGTGTTAGCTTTAATCTCACATTGTAAACCTAGAGTGGCGAGTTCGATTCCCGCCTGGGCAATAGGAATTTACTTAGTGACGGAATTCATTAAATAAAATCCTTAGACCCACCCTGGCCAGAAAAGTGTGGAAAACTTTAGATAACCCGTCCCAATTAGCCATAGTAGCATAAAGTGGACGTTAATAAATAAATACAGTGGAAGTTTATCCATTTCTTTCCTCTACCTTCTTTAGAAGCCACTTCCATTTGCCAGAATACCAACTCAGAATATCGTTCTATAACATTTCAAACTCATAGGAACAGAGATACATTGGATTTTCTAATCCACCCACTTCAAAACACCACTATTCTATGTTGAGTTTGGACTTACGACGTGATTTTCAAAAGATTTCTTCAAATGTCCATCGATATATATATATATATATATATATATATATATATATATATATATATATATCGTTACCGAACTCAATATTTAAGCATTTTACATAAAAGTACAGATCGTGTTCGTTAATAGCTGAAATTAGACCAGGGTGGGAAGAGGGGGTTTAGATGGGAATTTCGAAAATTCAAAATATTTCCTTTCTTATGAGTATTTCCTTTATTCATTGAAAATACTAATAACATTAAATTCCTTGGACTTACACTAGACAGACTCCTCACATGGGTACCTCATTTAAAAAAAATTGTTAATTAGTGCAAGAAATCATTCAACTTATTAAGGATTCTTGGCAACACGCAATGGGGTGCTGACAGATTAATGATGCTTACATTTTACCGTGCGTTTACCAGGTCTATTCTGGATTATGGATGTATAGCATATTCATCTGCCAGTCCGACAACTCTAAAACTTCTGGGCCCAATACACCACACAGGACTAAGAATCGCAATTGGTGCATTTAAATCTGGACCTACAGAAAGCCTTTGTGCAGGAGCTGGAGAACCTCCACTGGAGTACAGGCGCATGTTGTTATGTTCAAAATTTGTTTTACAGGCAAAAGCTTTGAACACACTCTGTGTAATGAGTTTTTTTAAATAACCCTTTTTTTAATATGTACATCCAACAACATTGCAAAAATAAACCACTTTCCATTCGTACTTTAGTCAGCACATATGGCTCTGAGGTTTTAAATAGAGAAATGTATTTTAACACACAACCATCATTTCCTCCTTGGACCATAAAGAACCTAAAAGTGAACTTAATTTTAACCAAATATAAAAAGAGCGATTTATTTTCAAACATCTTTTATCAAAACACTTTTAAATACATTGTAGCAAACCACGCACATAACCCACTACACGTATATACAGACAACATAGCAGAACTACATGCAATATTACTCGCTCTTTCCAATATAGCACAAACGTTCGGAAAAATGTCCTACTCTGCACAGATTAAATAAGCTCATTACTCTCACTAAGAAACATTTACAATTCACATCCTGTAATCACACAAATTTTCTCTCACATTAACAGACTTAAACATATAAACATAACTATGTTATGGATTCCCGGACACGAAGACATTAAACAGAATACTATAGTAGACAAGCATGCAAAACTAGCCACAAGGAAAAACACTACTGACACGAACTTACTAACTACACAGGACTTATGCAAAGTAACAAAGACAGAAATACTTCACATATGGCAAGGTCACTGGCTGAGCTCGACTAGTAAGCTTAGAGAAATTAAATATTCAGTGGAGCCGTGGCCTTACGACTTTAAAACAAGAAGAGATGAAGTAATATTTCTACTAACAAACTCATACTTGATGAACAACCAAAACAAACCGATTTGTAGATGTTGTAAAGAAGCTCTGACAGTTAAACATATACTGACTGACTGCAGGCAATGCAATTACTTACAGATACCATATAATTTACACCAACTACTGACAAAGGGGATTCGATTCATAGATACTATTCTCAAACATTTATGTGCTATACACATAAATTCCTGTCTTCTCTACGGGGGCAGAGGTTCAGTCGCCCGGCGGTCGTGGTCCAGGCTACGCAGCTTTAATCAGGTACCCCTACATTTCCTCTCTGTTATTAGTATGGGGTTTTTGTTTATTTTTTAGATGTCTCTTACAGTTCCTCCAACCCCACTGTGATATGTTTTCCAGATACATCTGTAATTTGTGTAGGTTTTTTAATTTTTTAATTTTATATATAGTTTTTTGTTTTGACATACGCTTATCGTTGTTTACTTCTTTAACATTTATTAGTTGACTTGTTATTAGATTTTCTATATTTATTAGTTGACTAGTTTTAAGATTTTCTATTGTTATTACTCTTTATTTTGTTTTTGTTTTTATGACTGTTGTTTATTTTGCTTTTGGCCATGCTATGATTGTTAAATTAACTCAAGGTTGTGTTTGCCAGCAGGCACTGAGGATGGAGCGTTGACTCTGAAAGTGCACTTTGCATAATATTAAAAAACAGTAGAGGACTTGGCTTTCTTATTGATCCTTATTTTATTAATGATTTCCCTATTGTCTAATGGCAATAGTTTCAATTTTCAGTTTTGTACCTAGCTTTGAATTTTGTCTTTATTTGTTCCCTTGTTCATTTATTTTATTCTTTGTTGTGTTCCATTTTTATTTTTTTTTTTATATTCATTCTTGTTTCTTGAGTTCTATTTTGTTTTTTGAGTTCCATTTTCGTTTTTGAGTTCCAGTTCCGTTTTTGTGCTTCATTCAGTTTTTTTATTTATTTTTTTTTTTTAATTTCGCCTTTAGTCATCTATTTCCTATTTTTTTCTTTCCAGTTCTGTTTTAGGTTGCGTTTCTATTTCTTTCCCATCTCTGTTTTTCTTGTTTTTTCTCTGTTTTGGGATCCTTTTATGTTTTGTGTTCCTTTTGTATTCTATGTTTCTTTTCTGGTTTGTGTGTCTTTTACGTTTTATGTTTCTCATCTGTTTTTTTTTTTACCTTTTCTGCTTTGTGTTCCATTTCTGTTTTTTTTAATATTGATATTTTTTTAGGTATTGTTTTGTTTTCATTTGAGTTTTGTTTTGTTTAGTTTTTTAAGTTACGAAGCTTTTGTTTAGAGCAACATCGCCAAAGCTGCGAAGCTCCAATAAATAAATAAATATTATGAGTAGGGTCGAAAAAATTGTAAACAACGTATCTTATTGAATATTAAATAGCCTATAAATTTTGTTATATACGTTTATATGTATCATAAGAGGGCGAGTGGCTAAGAGAGGAGTGTAATTCGAAAATTCAAAATATCACTGTTATGATGTTACAGTATGTTCTTTTGAAAAATGTTACAGAACGAATAATATTAAGCAATTGAACCTCTAAAATTTTTGTCCTATACATTTTTTCGCCACTAAAATATTTGGGAATTATCCATACTTTCTTGATTTTTACTTTCCGTAAACCCCTACTTCTGTTTGTTCGGATTTTCATTTAGAACAGAAAATATATTGAGTGAAGTGATACGTAGTCTACGTCGGGGGGACGTAGTCTTTCATACCTGCAAGACAGAAATCTGCTAAGTTTACGCAACTCCTGCGTGAGGGACTTTACAGAAAGTCTCAGGAATTTTAGGAAATTATTTTGAACTTGTAGCCATTGTTGTTCCTAAGTTTAAATTAATTTTTTCAGTGTATGTTGCCGAACCCCTTTATTTTTTGCTCGTTTCCTAGCTCCAGACTTTATTGGCTCCTTTTCAAGAGGAATCTAGCCTTGCCATTAATAAAGGCTAGAAACGCTGTGCATAAAATAAAGGGTTACGGAGAAACAGAGTTAGAAAATTAATTTAAACCTTGTAGACACTCTAGACTATAAATTGCAATTAATAGACTTCTTCAGAGTTATAATTTTCGAAAATATGTAGCAGAGCAATGAGACTTGATTGCCTGTGCCAAGTCGTTCTAATAAGGAAGCTACGGCATCCATTTTAACAGATTTTCCTTAAGGAAAAAAATATGTCTCCAAATTTCCATCGATCCTACATAGTAGATGACGAAAATGTGGTCCGTTCAAAATGATTATATATATATATATATATATATATATATATATATATATATATATATATATATATATGTGTTCAAACGGTTACAATTAGCAGATTTTCATTATGGGAAATCAGCTATTGTGGGTTTACTCATGACGCGATTTTCGACAATTTTATTCAAATATCCATCGATCCAACCTAGGATTTGAAAATTAGGTCCGTTCAAAATGGTGTATACATATTTCTCTTTTACCGCTCTAGGGCCCGCAATGTTTGTTTTATCGGTACTAAACTTGGTATTTAATCGTTTCTTGTAAAAAGAAAGATGAGTTCGTTACTGGCTGGAAAAGGGGGTTTAGAGGGGAGGATTTTCAAAATATCTCTAAATATAGAATCTTGTATAGAATCAATCATATAGAAAATTGAATGATCTATAAATGTTGCTTTATACACTTTTCCCGTATAATGAATGTTAACAGATATATTTGGATTTTATAGTTTATCGTGTTCAGTAAACGCCCACTCCTACTCGTGTCATATTAATAATAAGCTGTTATATCATGGATTACTTCATTACAAGGTTAACACAAAATATTGTTTTCAACAAACCTTTATTATACGAGATTTGCATGTATCTGAGTACGTCATGTTGACCCCCCACCCTACCCCTTCTTTAGTTCTTGGATTTCTAAAATATGAGCAAATGATCTGAAAAATTATTCTTATTCATTGCAAATTACTGCACTTGCTGTAGTAAATAGTTTTCAATAAAATTAATACGTTATATTCAAATATATTTCATTAATTGTTCTTCTTTCCGTCCTAGAATAATTCTATCTATTCAGCGGTACGATGTCATCTGTATTGTTCGTATTCAGACGCTTTCCGTTGTAGATATTATTAACTTGTAAATTGAGCGTAAGATATCTTATTAACGTATGCATTTATTCGCTTAACATTCACGGCGGTGTTATCAGTATGTAGATTTGTCTGTTGTAAACCTTCACGTGGGAAATCTGCTTACTTTACGCAGCCCCTCCTTGACGGACATTTTTTCTGTTATTGTTACCAAACTCGATATATAATCGTTTTATATAAAAGGAAAGATCAATTGTTTCCAATCTTTCCTTACTTAATTTTATTTATTTATAATAAGCGAATATAATCTAGGATTTTATTAGTGTCATATATTTATGATTACATTTAATTATGACACAGGAGGGGCCTTGAAACTACCTTAATGAAGATTATATAGCCTACATTGTTAAGGGACATGATAACATTGTTGATAAATTACCAATAGGTTTAAGGCTGATTGTTATAAGAAGTTTTTTTTTATGCTAATTTGGGGTTTATTGTAATATTGACTTGGAGGAATAATTTTAAAGGTTATTTAGTACACTAAGTATCTAAGAAAGTTATGAATCGTCTTAATGGATGAGAGATAAAAATTTGCCCTCTATAACTTTAGCATTGCTAATGCACAGAAGGGTGAAACTACGCTATTTGGAAAAAAGACAATAAAGATAGGTGAATTGAGACTTAAGGCCCTTTCTTTTGCAAGAAAATTAAAGGGCAGGGGTCTTGGAGGGGGGATAATTCGAAAATTCTTAATATCTCTATTATTATACGTCAAATCGAAGCTTTTATAGAAACAATGTATTGAAAATGTAATTTACTATAAATATTGTTATATACAGGGTGTCCCCAAACCAAACGGCCAAACTTTAGGGATCGATAGAGGATCGAAAAACTAAAACAAAAAGTCCTCTGGCATATGCCTCTTTTTCGCTTCGTTTTCGAGAAAATCACAAAAAACTAAAAATAGTTGCGCAAAAACTAGTTAAGGCCAATGGAAGAGGGGATTTTATTCCTTGAATGAATTTTAGCAATAAATGTTATTCCAATACTATTATTGTATTCTAATTTTATACTAACAGAAAGGTAATTGAAAAAAAAAAATTATTTTTTATTAAGAAAAAATAATAAATACTTTTTTATTCAAATATTCATAGTATACAAAAAATTACCTATTTAAAGTAGATAGCATTATGAACAATAACTGAAGATTAAAACATAAAAAAAGATTAAAAATTTAGAAAATTAATAAAATAATTAAATATTCTTACTTGGAAAACCTAAATGTTTCAGTTTTTATATGGGTCTACCTTAGTGAGAAAAAATCCCTGAAAATTTTAAGGTTTTACCTTCTCTAAAATTACATCGTTAATTTCTATAGCGTCAACGTAAATGTTGTTCGAAGTGCTGGCCTCTCGCTGCAATACACGCATCACATCGCGTACTCACAGATCGCACTGCATCTAAACATTGTTCTGCGGTGAGCTGGTTGCAAACCATTCTGATGCGCTCGATGAGGTCATCCCTTGTGCGGACGGGCTCTCGGTAGACATTTTCTTTCACGTATCCCCACACGAAGAAATCTAGTGGCGTGAGGTCCGGAGACCGGGGAGGCCAAGGCACCGGCCCACCTCGTCCTATCCAGCGACCTGGGTAGTTGATGTCCAACCAGTCTCGTACGGCCCCCTTCCGTAATGTGCAGGACAACCATCGAGTTGAAACCAGCTCTCAAGAATTGTTTCCAAAGGGATATCTTCCAAAAGTACCCGTAAGTCATTCTCCAGGAATAGATGATAACTTTCAGCGTGAAGTCGAGCAGGTAAAAATACGGGACCTATTATGCGATTATAACAAAGACCGACCCACACGGTTACAGAAAACTCATGCTGGTAGTGAAATTCTCTAACAGCGCGGGGATTTTCATGTGCCCAAAGGTGGTAGTTTCTTTGATTGAATTTGCCCGCACGTGTAAAAGTCGCTTCGTCCGTCCAGATTACTTTCGAACTTAAGTTTACATCGTTTTGCAATTGTTCTTTGTACCAATTACAAAAATTTAATCGGCGGGGATAATCAGCGGGTATTAAATTTTGTACCTTTTGTACATGGTAAGCATGCCTGCGGTCAGCCCTTAATGTGCGCCAAATGGTTGTCTTTGGTATGCTTAGAACTGAAGCAGCTCTCCGGACGCTTGTGCCAGGGTTGGTATTGAAGTGCCTCAGTATCCTCTCCCTCCGCCTCAGGTCAGCTTCCATCGGAGCCTGCATAAGGTTTCCACGACGATTACATGAGAAGGACCCAGTCTCTCGAAGCCTTCTGAAAGTGCTGGTAAAAACACCTCTGTGTGGGGTTTCTCGGTCAGGAAACCGTCTGCGATATTCCCAAACTGCCTGACGTGCATTGCCATCGCAGAATCCGTAGACGTAGACTATGTCCGCGTATTCAGCGTTGGTAAATCTAGCCATATTTGTTGACTTCACAGAACAGTACTAGCAACACCACTAATGTGAGAATGCGAGGCTGGCATCCCCCCAAAAAGGATTAAAATGATAGTAAACATTTTAATCCTTTCTTTTTAAGTTTAAACACTCAACCTAGACGTTGTATTGGTAAGGAAAGCGTGAGAATATTCATGTTTTCTAAATTTACTCCTCGTAAATTAAAAAATTAAGCTTACTCAAAAAGCCAATAGTTTTTTGTAATTTAAATACATTATTAAAAAAAAAATACACTTATTGCACAACTATTTTCAGTTTTTTGTGATTTTCTCAAAAACGAAGCGAAAACGAGGCATATGCCAGAGGACTTTTTTCTTAGTTTTTCGATCCTCTATCGATCCCTGAAGTTTGGCCGTTTGGTTTGGGGACAACCTGTATATATATATATGTTTTCTCCAATATGAACATTTACCGAGTTCTTTGGATTTTTTAGTTTTGATCTTCTCAGTAAACCCCCACTCTTACTTATGTCAAATTAGCAATAAGCTGTTATATCATGAACTACTTTGTTCTAACCTTAAATACCAAATATTGTTTCCAACAGACCTTTATTATACATGGAATCATCAATTATACCATACTCAATATTTAGCCGTTTCAGTGAACACTAAAGATCATAAATGTTTTTGGCTGAAGCCAAGTTTTAGAGGGGGAATCCTAAAATACTAAATATCTCCGTAATATTGAGTAGAATTGTAAAAATTTTATTATGCTTATTTTAGGCCCAATATTTTTTATATATTCTTCATATTTTATGGAAAGAGTCCTCAATAAAAAACATTTTTTTCGGACAATCTTTATTGAAACTCCCCTACATGTTTCGTGGCTTATTTGCCACCTATTTATGGGCTATCCCTTTTCTAACAAAGATATAAAAAATTAATAATATAATTTAACCAATCCCTTAATAATTTTTTTGCTAGATATTGTATTAATAGGTACCTACATCAATGATAAACTTATTAAATCTAATTAGAGATAACAACTTACATTTCTTAACCTACCTCGGGAACATCTCAGTATCATCTACCTCCTCCATGAGGACAGTCGCAGTGAATGTAAGAGGGAAACGAGAACTTCAAAAATGTAAGTAGCAATTTATAATTAGATTTAATATTATTTTTTTAAAATTTATTTATACAGGAGCACCCGCATCTTGGCGATTTGGCTCAAAGTTTCAACAATGTAAAATGAAATCAAAATTATAGAAAAATAACAAAAACTGAAACAACGAATAAAAAATTAAATTCAACAAATAATCATTAAATACTAGTAATAAAGACAATTAATAAACATTAGGCTAGTAATTAAGACAACAATTTAAAATGGTTTTAATTAAAACATTATGTTATTCATATATACTAGTACATTTATATTATGTTTTTTAATTTTATTTATTTATTTATTTATTGGAGCTTCGCAGCTTCGGCGATGTTGCTCTAAACTAAAGGATTTGTAACTTTTTAAAAAAAAAAACAAAAAAAAAATACAAACAAAAAAAATTAACAAAATTAAACAAAAAAGAAATGGAACACAAAGCATAAAAAGAAAACAAAACAGATAAGGAACACAAAACGCAAAAGGAACACAAACCAGAAAAGGTACACAGAACACAAAAGGAACACAAAACATAAAAGGATTTACAAAATATAAAAGGATCAAAACACAGAGAAAACACAAAAAACAGAGATGATATCAAAACAGAAATGGGAAAGAAATAGGAACGCAACTAAAAACAGAACTGGAATAAAAAAAAATAGAACACAAAAGGCGAAATTAAACACAAAACTGAATGAAACACAAAAACGGAACTAGAACTCAAAAATGTAAATGGAGCTCAAAACCATGAATGGAATTTTATTTATTTAGTTTTGTGCCATATGCCTTTATTTAATTTTAGATTTAATAAATATATCATAGATTTAGGCACCTGACTAATACAATGTCTTGAAAAATAATTATTAAGGGATGTGTTAAATTAATGTTATTATTATTTTTTTTGAAAAGGGATAGCCCCTGAAGAGGTGGCAAGTAAGCCACGAAACATGTAGGGGAGTTTCAATAAATATTCCACCGAAAAAATGTTTTTTATTGGTCACTCACTCTTGCCATAAAATATGAAGAAAATGTAACCAATCTTGTTTAACTCACAACACAATTGTGTTGTACCATTAAGTGACAAATCTGTTTAGTTTACGCAGCCCCTCCGCGAAGGATTTTATTTTCCTTCGGAGCGATATTAAACATATATTACTTACAATTTTGTGAAACTGAGCGGCCTACGGAGAATTTTTCTTTTTGAAGAAACCCTTCGTGGAAAGAGAAAACGAGTGATGCTAATTTGATGGAAATTGAAGTTTCCACATGACGAGCCACCTGAAGCACCCTGGAATCGTTTTCCACGAAGACTTACAAACTGCTTTCAAGGTAAAAAAAAAAACTTCGTGGGAGTGTATTTCTCTTAAAGAACATTTTTTATATTAGCTTCTTTTTTGTCTGGAAATTATATTAAAAGACACATGAAAAGTTGGCAAGTGGCAAATAATATATCTGTAGATATAAATGTCGGTCACACAGGAGCTGCGTAAACTAAGCAGATTTCCCCCTTTCTGGTTTAATACACTTGTGGTCTCATTCTCTATTTTTATGTAAAGAAAAAAAACGATGAATTAAAGAGTTTTGTGTTAATAAAGACTGAAAACAAGAAAATGCAAATAATACCCTTAATACTTGAGTTACGAAGAAATGTATAAAATGACAATTATAGAGCATCAATAGCTTAACAAGTTTGGTTCTATAATATTTTGCAAAACGACTCATAGTATCGGTGATAATATGAATTTGGAAGTTGGTAGCACTTAGTCAGATCAAGAAAATCAATTCTTGTACTGTTGGCATTTCTAACAACTCCTTCAATGTGGGAAACAGGTCCACTGTACGCCTTACATTAGCATTAATAAAAATAGTCCGTCACGCAGGGGCTGCGTAAACTAAGCAGATTTTCCACGCAAAGTTATGCAATAGAGAAATCTCCATGGGAGTGCCAAATAGTTACGGAAACGGCCGAACTAGCTTTCGGCGGGAACGAAGCAGCGGCCATAGCTCGTCCGTTACACTTAATAAAAATGCAAATATCTCGGTTAATATTCAAGATAGAGAATAAATGTATATAATAGTATTTATAGTAAATTTAAATTGTAATAAGATTGATTCTATACAATGTTTCGATTCGACGTAAAGTAACGGAGATATTTCGAATTTTCGAAATTCCCCCCTCTAAACCTCCCTCCCACTGGTTCGATTTCAGCCGTTAACGAACTTTATCTTTCTTTACATAAAACCATTAAATACCGAATTCGGTGACGATTAAACAAAAATGGCGACCGCTTGAGTGTTAACAGACAAATATATACAGGTGTATATATATATATATATATATATATATATATATATATAGAGAGAGAGAGAGAGAGAGAGAGAGAGAGAGTGAGAGAGAGAGTTTTGAATGGACCTCATTTTCGTCATCTCCTGGGTAGTATCGATGGACATTTGAGGAATTTTTTTCGAAAATCGCGTCATGAGTACGACCTAAATAGCTGATTTTCATTAAGGGAAATCTGCTAAAAATAGTACGATTAATAATAATTTTATTGTATTATACAATTTTTCGATCCGACGTATAGTAACGGAGATATTTCGAATTTTTTTAATTCCCCCCCCTAAACCCCCCCTCCCACAGGTCCGATTTCAGCCGTTAACGAACTTGATCTTCCTTTTTACATAACACGATTAAATACTAAGATTGGTGACTATTAAACAAAAATTGCCACCGCAGTGTTAACAGACAAGAAATATATATATATATATATATATATATATATATATATATATATATATATATATATATATATATATATATATACTGCTCAAAAATGAATAAGGATATTGGTAATTTTTTCTTATCCTATTAATTTTAATTAAATCGGTCTTAATTAAATTTCTTTTTTATGGGGGAAAAAGACAATAATTTCTAATAAATATTAATGATATTTGTAATAAAAAAAAAATATGCTAGGCCCCATACATACCACAAAACAACAAATATCCCTATTCATTTTTGAGCAGTTTAGTTTTGAACGGACATCATTTTCGTCATCTCCTGGGTAGGATCGATGGACATTTGAAGTTCTTTTTTTGAAAATCACGTCATGAGTACGACCTCAATAGCTGATTTCCCTTCTGCTAATCTGCTAAAAAACAGGCGAAGGAACGACGTGCCTTGAGAAAAATAATTCATGCCGTCTAGCAACGGAATCCTACAGACATAAACAGAGACGTATTTAATACTGAGCAATGAAAGAGGTTTTGGCTTCGGTGGTTGAATCCATGTTACAAGAATGGAAATAGACAGACCGCGGTAGAAAAGAAGCTAAAGAGAAAGCTAAAGAAGAAGCCCAAAAAAAATAGCCCAAAAAAAAAAACATGAGCTTACCATTCTAAATAAACACACTACATTCTACTGGTTACCAGGACACGAAAACCTAGGACTGAATGAGACTGCCGACTCTGAGGCCAAAAAAGCAGCTGGAAAACTTGATTATGAACAAATAGATGTACTACATGAAGATATTTCAAGACAAACAAAACACCTCATCTTAGATACATGGCAAACCGACTGGACTAACACAAGTACTGACAACAAACTTCGAGCTATAAAGAACACTATTTGCATGTGGCCATCAAGTTTCAGAAACTCTAGGAGAGAAGAAGTAGTCCTCTCGAGACTTAGAATCGGCCACACTAAATTAACACACTCATACTTAATGACAAAGACTGACAGACCTACTTGCTCAACTTGTAACACTCCCTTGACGATAAGACATATACTGACAGAATGCCGAAAACGACAACACCAGGACTTCCCCTACGACTTACAAGAACTATTGACAGAAGGCAGCCCACACATTAACTATATATTCTCATACTTACACAAAATTGAAATATATGATAACATTTAACATGTATTAATCATCCACAATTTATTATTGTCCCTTTTTTTTTTTTTTTTTTTTATTATTGTTACTTGCTGTTAAGGTATTTTTTGTTATTATTACTTGTTGTTAAGGTATTTATTATTGTTACTTGCTGTTAAGGTATTTTTTGTTATGTTACCTGTTATTACTTTTGAAAGGGCAAATCACCTTCGATGTGGTGTCCATTAATAAATAAATTGGAAAAGAAGCTAGCTGAAGTAGAGATGGTAGTAGAACTAGAGCTAGATCCACCTGATGTGGATTGCTTTTCGGACGTGGTGCATTCTGAATTATCGAAGCTTGTACAGGAACTGCTAGGAACTGTAAACATTGAGGGTAAGAGATTGCCAAGTCTTTCATTTACTACCAGGTGATGTTCTTAGGGTACCCGAAGCTCTGAAGTCACTCAAACCCCTAAGTCAGCATCAGGGCTGAAGTTTGCACGGATGTCTGAAGTGCTTTCCCATGTAAGCTCCAGTATATCTCCACCATATCAGCTAAGGGAATGAGGAGTAAATTCCATGCCAGATTTACACATAACTTCACCATGCGAGCACAAGGAATTGAGAGTTAGTTGATGGGCCATCCTTCAATATCTCATCATCATTTTAAACTTCAATATCCCTCTATCATGTCTGTCTTCAATATCTTTCTATCATGTCAGCCTTAAATTATGATATTAGCCAAGAGAATGTGGAGTAAGTACTATGCCAAGACTTCAACATTTCTCATTCATGCCAGCAAAAGGAATTGAGTGTTAGTTCTTGCATGTCCTTCAATATCTCCCTATCAAGTGAGTATTAACCCTAGTATTACCAAGTACTTACTCCAGGTCGCAGGATTACCAAGGGCGGGGGGGGAGGGGGGGCTCTCGGAGCCACAACCTAAAAACCTTTTTATTTTGGGTTTTCTATAATTTTTTTAAAAAATTTTTTATTTCTATTGGATTATGTTAATGAACGTTTTCTTACAAGACACCTGTGGAAAAAAAAAAATTTAAAAAAAAATAATTAAATTTCAAAATAAAAATAAAATTAAAAAAAAAGTTGGATAGGAAAAAAAAAAAAAAAAAAAAAGTGATGCTTTAAACTTAAATGTAATTTTATTCTACTAGAGGGAACATATCTAAATAACATTGTTGAATAAAAAGTAAATAAAAAGTATCTATATCCCAGGTCGCATGGTTTACCATGAGGGGGGGGGGGAGGGGGCTCCTCGAGCCCACACCTTTATAAAAACCTTTTATTTTGGTTCGATGATTTTTTTAAAATTTTTATTTTATTGGAATTATGTTTAATTGAACGTTTCTTATGACACCTGTGGAAAAAAAAAAATTAAAAAAAAATATTAAAATTTCAAAAAATAAAAATAAATTTAAAAAAAAAAGTTCGGATAGGGAAAAAAGGAATTACTATAAAATTAAATGTAATAATTATTTACTAGAGGAACATAAAGATAAACATGTTAGACTATTACTCAGATTCAGTATAATGCAAATTATCGGTGCTTTTGCACAATAATGTTTTTCCGGAGTGTTGTTATACACTGAACGTTTACATTTGAGGCATCGCTGCTTAGCTGAGTTTTTGACTAGAATTGTGGTAATATTTTTCTTTTTTTGATTTGGCCTTCTGCTAACACAAGTTGTAACACCTTGCCTATTTAACTTGATGAACTTGTCAATAGAATATAATTTAAGAAAATCGAATTATCAGATTCGTAAATGCAATTTCGGTTGCTTTTGCAACCAATAATGTTTTTTTCCGAGTGTTTGTTATAACTGAACGTGTAATTTGAAGCAACGCTGCTTAGATTTTGGATAAGATATTGTTGTATATTCTTTTTAGATGGGCTTCTCTAACCAGTGTAACACCCTTAGCCTCCACTTGATGGAACCTTGTTCCTCGTACTGGGGATATTTAATCAGTTCTCGCCTCATGCCTAGAACATGCTCCAATGAGCCTTCACTGAAGATCTAGGAATGCTCACAAGATTTTTCACTCCTTTCAGCCAACACACAATTTACTAGTTTAAACTCTCTGATAAGTTCAAATCAAATAGTAAAAAGTACTTTCTTTCGGGCCTCAGCAACTATTTCTTACCATTGTCCTCTATTTTTCACAGTTGTCAAGATTCAAGGTTTGGGAGGTATATTAATTTATGAAATGTTAAGAGCTCCGCAGTAAAAGCAATCTTTTTCTCCAGGTTGTATGGTTCATATTCCATTTTCTGAATGAATATACTCTCTGGCGCAGAAAGGATTTATCGACACAAAAGCTCTTTATACATTTTTAAAAAGTGTTACACTGAATGTCCCACCGCTTGCTTATGCATGCACCAAATATATTGCCTCCAAGTCACATTCAGCAGGAGTATAGACCTCCTCGCGTTGAATGCTCGGTCATTCGCCACTCTCGAATCTTAATTCCCTCCTTTGAATAATACATTTAATGCAGATTGAACCTGAAAGAAAAAGCTCAGGCCATATGATCTCATTCAGTGTCATTGAATATAATGAACGAATAGTAATAGTGTGCAATTGCATTCAAAATATTTAAAGATTTCATATTCTGAATTCACTATAATCATAAGGCTAACGTCAGTTTTCTATGACACATAGATATAATGCAGCAAAGTATGAAAAAAAGTCCGTCACGTAGTGGCTGCGTAAACTAAGCAGATTTCCCTTTTGCTGGTACGACATTCTGTAGATCTCATCTCACCATATATCCTCTATTCCTAACTAAAAATTTCACGACAGTAGGGGTTTGATCTTAACTCCCTAAATGTACGAGTTACGAACAAATGTACACAGCAACAATTGTAGAGCATCAATATTTTAAGAAGTTTGGTTCACAATAAAGAAGAAATTTTGGAAATCCAAATCCAGACCCTAATCCATGTCCGGATTCAGCCATGAACGAATATGATCATTTGAGCTGAATCAAACGTTTAAATATTTTTTTCTGTAATCGTTGAATAATGGTAACATTACTAAACTGAAATGAGTGAAGAAAGTGATACATTTTGCAATAGAGTGAAGAAAGTGAATTGCCTTCTTAATTAGTAAGAAGTATAAATTAAAAAATAATTTGAAGTTGGAAATTAAATGCTTTTAAATGCTTCTTAACATTGTAAGAATTTATTTTAACAAAATAAATTGAAATGTGAATGAATTATTGGTGGAAATTAATCGAATATATTTTAAAATTTAAATATAATAATAATTACCTTACCTTGTTTAATAACCTGCACTTTGTTTTTTATAACTGCACTACTTCACAATCATCACTAGTTGTTTTAATAACTATGCTTATAACCTTTCACAACCATGCTAATAACCTACCAACAACATAACCATAAATCTTCACAACATCCTAATTTTGTTTCATATTCTGGTTAGATTCTGATCATGTATTATACGATTACAGAAAAAAATTTATATTACACTCGTGACGAAAGTAGAATTTACAACTCTCGTGAAATTACCAAACTTTCTTCGCTCGTGTGGGTAAACGTTTCACTCGAGTTGTAAAATAATCTACTTTCGTCACTTGCACAATAAATAACTATGTATGGTAACGATTAAATCAATATTTTCAAGACAAGAAGGGAAAACCTTAATTGACGTATTTGCACTTATCTCACATAGCAAAAGTTTAATGAAAACACTATTTGGAATTTATGCTTCAAATAATGTGTTTCATAATATAACAGCTTATTGTTAATATGACATGAGTAGGAGGGGGGAGAGGGGTTACTGAAGGCAGAAAATTATAAAAATATCTTGGTTAATAATAAAGATAGTGAAAATACGTACATTAAATCATGTATAGACCATTACATTTGCAATAAGTTTGGTTTTATACAATTTTTCGATCAAAAGCATGATAAGGGAGATATTAGGAATTTTCGAAATTCCTCCCCTCTAAACCCACCCTCGAACTGGAAACGATCGAGTTCGGTAATGATTAAATAAAAATTGCGTTTATATATATATATATATATATGCCCCTGACCTCATTTTCGTCATCCATGGATATTTGAGGAAATGTTTCGTTAATCTCGCGGCATGTTTTCTGTCTATTACAATACTCGTGCTGTAAGTCAAACTTGCCACCGAAATCGTTTGGGAAGTTCCGACCCATTACGGACTTTTGAACCACTGATTCGAGGCAGTTCTATTTATATCTAAGTTGTGCCCCGAAGGGCCTGCTTGAAAAGGTTCGAAAGCCCCCCCCCACCCCCCCCCCCCACCACCCACCCCCACCCCCCCCCCCCCCCCCCCCCACACCCCCCCCCCCCCCCCCCCCCCCCCGCCCACCCCCCCCCACCCACCCAACCCCCACCCCCCCCCCCCGCCCCCCCAACCCCCCCCGCACCCCCCCCCCCCCCCACCCCCCCCCCCCCCCACCCCCCCCCCCCCCCACCCCCCCCCCCCCCCACCCCCCCCCCCCCCCACCCCCCCCCCCCCCCACCCCCCCCCCCCCCCACCCCCCCCCCCCCCCACCCCCCCCCCCCCCCACCCCCCCCCCCCCCCACCCCCCCCCCCCCCCACCCCCCCCCCCCCCCACCCCCCCCCCCCCCCACCCCCCCCCCCCCCCACCCCCCCCCCCCCCCACCCCCCCCCCCCCCCACCCCCCCCCCCCCCCACCCCCCCCCCCCCCCACCCCCCCCCCCCCCCACCCCCCCCCCCCCCCACCCCCCCCCCCCCCCACCCCCCCCCCCCCCCACCCCCCCCCCAAAATTAGGTCATAGCCCGTAATGGCTGAACTTGGACCAGGAATCGGCGGGGGTGGGGATTTCCATCATTCAAGATATCTCTGTTACTTTGAGGCCGATCGAAAACGTTTATAGAACCAATCTAATGAAACTGTTCAGGGTCGATAATTTTATTTTAATCATTTTTTCATATGTCAAAAAATTTAGCGAGTTATTCGTGCTGTTTTCAGCGTAAACACATACTATTACTTGAAGAATTTTGACATAGAAATGGAGAATATAGGTGAGATGACATTAATACTACTATACTGTACGACCGTGCCATTCCAGCAAGAGGAAAATCTGCTCAACCTACGCAGTCCTTACCGGCTGAAATTCTTTCTAAGTGACTGGTCATTAGTTTGTTTCTATTTGTGTTCGAAAGGACAAAGCTATTATTTAAGAAGTTCTGTGAGAGTAAAAGCCTGTTAAGCCATTTATCCTGTTTTCTAAAGGCAATAAATTCCGTTTTCCTTGAAGGAAATAGTTGATATTTTCCATTTGGGGCATTAACAGATATACTCCTTAACTACATCTGTCTGTCTCTTTCTACTTTCTCCTGTCACTCCTTCTTTCTTTTCATTGTAGTCCTAACATTTACAATTTTCTCTGGTCATTGTTAGCAGGTTTCCCTTAAGGAAAATCAGCTATTGAGATTATATTAACAACCGGATTTTTGAAAAACTTCTAATGTCCGTCGATCCTACCAAGATGGCGAAGTCGAGGTCAGTTCGAAACTATATATTTCTGTAAACGCTCTAGCGGTTGGAATTTTGGTTTGATCGATACCAAACTCCATTTTTAACCTTTCTATGTATAAATAAAGGTTAAGTCCGTTAGTGGCCGAAAGTTGTCAAGTGGGGAATAAAGTGGTAAATATCTCTGTTTTTATACTTCGGATCGAAAAATTGTATATAACCAACCACATTGAAAATGTAATGCCCTATAAATGTTGTTGTATATAAATTTCGTATATAATGGATATTGACCGAGATATTTTGAATTTTTTAGTTTTCTGTTTTCCGTAAACCCCCACGCCTAGATATGGGCGCACAGATGGGCAAAGTAATAACTATCCATTGGATACCAGGACATTCAGACATCACGGAAAATATTTTGGTTGACAAACATGCAAAATTAGCAACTCAACTTGACATGTTACACACTGATTACATCACAGGATACGATGCCATTAAACTCATTAAAAAAGAGGTCAGCCTAAAATGGGAAGCCGGATGGGCATCTGACAGGACACAAAACTACGAGAAATAAAAAAACACTATTTCGTGAATGGCCTGTCCAGTAATCATGATACTAGAAGAGAAGAAGTAGTCCTTGCTCGTTTGAGGCCACGGCATTTCACGGATAACACACGGGACCACCCTCATGACTAGGACTGAACCACCATTATGTACACTCTGCAATACACAACTGACTATCAAACACTTACTTACAGACTGCAGACTAATAACTGACAAGAACTTACCCACACCAACCTATCTGAACTACTACACGATCGACAGCCCAATACATTACAAAAATGTCATGAAACACCTCAAAAGACACACACATTTACAACCAGAATTAGCAGATATAAACATTAAATAATATAATAATAATAAATAGACTGCAATAATATCCACTGGAGAAAAAATAAATTACCGTATTTTTACCTACCTCTGTAGATTTTTTATTGGTTTTTATAAGGTGGCTTTACCTCTACTATTTTAGAATCATAACAAGAAAATGTATGAATCGCTTAAATTGCGACACACCTAAATAAACTAAATAAATAAAAAAAAAAGTTATATCATGAATAATTTCATTCCAAGGTTATATAACAAATATGGTTTTCTTTGAGCTTTTACTTTGTGAGATAGATGCAATTAAGTTGTGATGACGTCATCAATTAAGATATTTCGACAAACTGGTCATCTCGTTTCACCATCAATTCTCCATTTCTCCCAAAGTAATAAGCCTTTATAAACATAAAGATTTATTTACTTATGAAATATGGCTTTTGTCACTCTATGACTTAAATTATTGTAATAACTAGAGTTAAAATTGAGCCAACAATGATGATTTTGTTTTATAGTACATAGTAATCCTATGTGGAACGATTTTATTTTT
Source organism: Riptortus pedestris (assembly GCA_019009955.1). NCBI lineage: Eukaryota > Metazoa > Arthropoda > Insecta > Hemiptera > Alydidae > Riptortus > Riptortus pedestris. Next base: position 14,186,087 of record CM032228.1, read on the forward strand.
ATGCACATCCCATGCACGTTTGCATTATATGTCCATTTTGTCAAAACTTCTAACAACTTTTTTATAATAATATATATATATTAAAATATGTAAATAAGAACTTCAAAATTATACTTGACAAAAAATCATTAAACATGAACAATTAACATATGCAATTAAAATAAATAATAAAAAATAGTACATAATATTAATATTATATTATCTTTTCCTCTCTCAGCTTAAGAATATCATAGGCTGTCTTTGCATGTCTTGAGTCAGTCTACATTCATAAATCAGATGGGTGAATCTGTATAAGTAAGAGTTTGTATTTCCGTGTCCAGTAAGTAATTGTGTTAGATAAAATGTATGTTGGGATATTGAGATATTCGGTTTTAAAACAGGGATTATTTATTTATTTATTGCAATACATTGCATCTGCTATTTCCATTATATGTCGGATCGAAAAAAATGTATAGAATCAATCCTGTAGCAAATCAAGTTTACTATAAATATTGTTATATAAATTTATTCCATATCTTGAATATTACCCGTGCTAATTGCCTTTTTACGTTTTCCGCCTTCAGTAAACCCCCAACTTCTACTCATGTTACATAAACAATACTCGGTTATGTAATAAACCACATCATTCGAAGCATAAATAGTAAATATTGTTTTCAAGAGACACTTATTATAGGAGATACATGCAAATATGTTCTGATGACCCCCTCCCCATTCTTAAGTTTTTGGACTACTTAAATTTGATTGATTGAGATAAAAATTATTCGGATACATTATAAATTACAGCACTAGATATAGTAAATAGTTTTCAATGAAATTAATAGGTTACATAGTGATATATTACAGTAATTGTTTTTCTTTCCGGGAAGAAGTAGGCAGAACTGTTTGTTTACATTTCTGATGCTTCCGGTCTGAGGGTTACCGTTTGTATTTGTTCTCTTGATGCTCACGGTGGTGTTGTGTTAGCAGTATCTAGATTTCTCTATTATTAAACTTCACGAGGGAAATCTGCTTAGTTTACGCAGCCCCTGCATGACGGACTTTTAGCAGATTTCCCTCAAGGGAAATCAGCTATTGAGGTCGTACTCATAATGCGAGTTTCGATATTGTTCTTCAAATATCCACCGATCCTACCTAGGAGATGACGGTCCGATCAAAACTGGATATATATTTGTCTGTTACCACTCCAGCGCTCGCAATTATTGTTTAATCGTTACCAAACTCTTCTTAAAAAGAAAGACCAAGTTCGATAACGGCTGAAATTGGACAAGGAGAAGGGGAGGGGGTTAGAGGGGAGGAGTTTTGAAAATTCGAAATATCTCCGTTACTATTCGTTGGATCGAAAAATTATATAGAATCAATCTTATCGCAAATTAAATTTACTATTTACATTTATTATGTATCTTGAATATTAACCGAGATATTTGCATTTTTCTGTTTTCAGCTTCTGAGATGAGATCGGCTAACTTCGGGTCTAGTCGTGAGTTTCCGTCAAGAGTAGTTCGGGCCGTTCCCGTAACTGTTCGACTCTCTATTCTGAAATTACTCTATTGTAAAACTTCACGTGGGAAATCTGCTTAGTTTACGCAGCCCCTGCGTGACGGACTTTTTTATTCCGCCGCTTTTGCTACAATTAAATACTTTTTTCTCTTCTTTAACACAGTTGGACTTAATCGATTGAAAACTACCTCTTCGCTACGGTATCAACTATTATAGTACCTCCCTTACAATGTTAAATTCGTGCTCAGGAATATCCAATTTTCAGTGGGGCGTGCGCACTTTAGCTGAAGCGTAAGATGAAATTTAGTGTGGATCCGAGGGCTGGGTTGAGCTTCGAGGCTGCCCCTCGAGAGAGTGCTTCCTCTCCGAATTTGTTTGCTAGAGTCCGGGCAGAACCTCCCCTCCCCCCGCTACTTTATCATCCCCTCCTCATAATTTACCTCCAACTTAGCCCTACCCTTAAACTTTACCTAACTTTTCCATTTCTACTATGACTTACTTTCGTTTTCGACTCCTTTGCTTATTCCTCCCAACACTGTAATGTTTTATTTCATATTAATGGATTTAGATTTACAGTCGGGATGAATAAGTAAGTCCAGCCCAGATTACACATAATTTCTCTATCCACTCTCTTGTATAAAAATTCCGTCACGCAGGGGTTGCGTAAACTAAGCAGATTTCCTCGTGCTGATATAACACTCTAGTGATCTCATTTCACCAGATATTCCTGTCGAGGTTAATATTATGTGGCTCAGGTTAGCAACGTAAGTTAAAGCGAAGACTTTAATCTCACATGGTAATCTAAGAGTGGTGAGTTCAATTCCCGCCTGGGCAATAGGAATTTATTTAGTGACGGAATTCATTAAATAGAATCCTAAGTCCCACCCTGGATAGAAAATGGTGGTAACCTGTAGAGAACCAAATTAGCCTTAGTTCCAAAAATTGGACGTTAATGCATAATTAATTAGTTAATCACAACAGCACATATTCTTGTGGAGATCAAAGTTGTCATAGCAAAATTATCCTGATGTAAAAACATGTTATGTATTTTTTAGGTATGAATAATATATGAATACGAGCATGTCGTCTACTTATATTAACAGATTACGAGACTTAATTTCATTTGGAAATAATGGAGTAAAAAAAAAGTTTTAGAGTGAGTGGTGTTAATATGATGTAGGTAGAAGCCCTGGACAGGGACACTTATGATACATGGCGGATGCAGATGGAATCTATTCTAATTATGACAACGGTACACGTTACTCAACCTACAGTTACGTTTCTAAACTTGGAAAGTCATGTGTAGCTTGGTTTTTCAAAACCAACAATAGTGACACTTTCATCAAACAGAAATGGCAGCATCGATGGATGCTCAGGCAGCATTATTGGTTCTGAATATTTCTCAAAGATATGGGATAATGCCAGGAACATCCTAAAACACTGTTTGAAGAGAATCGGAGTTGCATGAAATTTATAGAAAATGTAAAAGCTAGTGGTAGGTTCAAGTACTTGAGGTGTGATTTCGGGATTTTTCTTAAGAAGGATGAAGTAAATCTTGAATATTGTACTTCAGAAGAAAACAAAGCAAATTAAGCGACTTAGCTACTGTTCCGTCGGAAACGTTATGTTCTTTCATTAAAAATAGGAATATCCATTTGTTACGGATGATGTTGAGGTTAAAATTGCCATAGCCAATGGAATAAAATATGAACACGTGCATATTGTCTACTTATATCAACAATTCTGAAATCCAAATAATACGAATAACTCCCTTAATATTTGAGTTAAGTAAAAACGCATAGATCCCTCTCTCTCTCTCTCTCTCTCTCTCTCTCTCTCTCTCTCTCTCTCTCTCTCTCCCTCTCTCTCTCTCTCTCTCTCTCTCTCTCTCTCTCACTCTCTCTCTCTCTCTCTCTCTCTCTCTCTCTCTCTCTCTCTCTCTCTCTCTCTCTCTCTCTCTCTCTCTCTCTCTCTCTCTCTCTCTCTCTCTCTCTCTCTCTCTCTCTCTCTCTCTCTCCCTCTCTCTCTCTCTCTCTCACTCTCTCTCTCTCTCCCTCTCTCTCTCTCTCTCTCTCTCTCTCTCTCTCTCGCCTCTCTCTCTCTCTCTCTCTCTCTCTCTCTCCCTCTCTCCCCTCTCTCTCTCTCCCTCTCTCTCTCTCTCTCTCTCTCTCTCTCTCTCTCTCTCTCTCTCTCTCTCTCTCTCTCTCTCTCTCTCTGTACATATATATAGATCCCACAGTAAGGTTCAAAAGAAATATCAACCAATTAACAGATGTAGGCAAGTAAAAGAGGAGGACTTATGAGCCATCCTGTGTGTATTACAAGGAAAAATACTCAATTCAAAAATGGAGCGTGAAAGGTTTCCTGATAGCTAGGTGAAAGAGGTACAATATCACAGAGAACAGCCGAAGTTTTAAAAGAACTGGGATTATCTCCAGATTTTCCTACCATGGTAATCAAGCATTCGGGGATAATTATAAATTAAATGAGAGTAATAAATCCACAGGACCCATGAAAATTTAATTGGAATTTTCTGTTTTAAAAATAATAATAAAAAAAGAGATATTTTAAAAGATATGGGAACCCTTTAGAAGTAGGGCAGGTTGTTTTGTTGTTGCATATATATATATATATATATATATATATATATATATATATATGTATATGTGTGTGTGTGTGTGTGGTTGTTTGTGTGTGTGTGTGTGGGCTTATCCTGCTGAGTGTGGGAGAAACCTGATCTTCGACAATTTTCAAAGCAAAAAACGCCATGAGGAACAAGTCGGTACTTCATGGCTAATCAGGCAATAGCACTGAAGATAATTTTGTAAAGGAGTCATCGTTGAATACAAATGTAACCAATTTCTTTCAAATTTTCACCCTTGTTTCAAACGTGGATGAAAAGTATTCTGTGTGTAGCAGGAAGTTTGTAAAGGGGATAGATGATATAAACTTCTCAGTCCATGTAATAAAAGTAGTTTAGCCGATTTTTATTGTTGCTGTTTGTGTTTGTTGGTTTAATGGGACGTTTTACGACAAAAGTAGCCATACAGGATTGTATTATTCCAGTTACATTGTTACTGCATGTAACTTTGCATTATTACAACGACCAAGAATTTGGACGAAAATTCTTAAACTAATTCAAAAACTTTTATATTGTTTTCTCTTTGCATGACACACTCACACACACATGCATTTTGAAATATATAGAAATTTTACTAAGCACAATTAGTGCATACCCAGTCACGGCGGTTCTTCATAAACTAAGCCGATCCCCAATGTTCTGGAATATGGCTCATTCCATTTTCTCTGTTTCTCCCTTTGTAAAAGCTTATTTAAATAGGAATTGAAATTCATGCATGACATGAAATCTTTAGTGACTGAGAAAGATATTGTCGGATGATGTTGGTATAACTAGAGCTAAAAAATTTAAATCTTTTTATAAACTGAAAAATAAAATAATTACAAATGTACGGATGAAGCTAAATAAATCCTTTCCAAAATATTATAAAAATATCCGCATTATTATTGATAATTTTTACTTACTTATTTATTCAATAATAATATATTTTTCGTATAATATTATATATTTCCTTATATTACATTTTGTGACAGAAAGCAATTGCAATTTATTTAAATATATGAACCATATTAATAATTAAATATCAATGATTAAAAAATAATTATTTATTTATTATGATTGAATTAATGTCCTAGAAACAAAAAGTAAAAATAGAAAGGAAATAGTAGTGAGATTCGATCTCGAGATCTTGAGGTTACAAAAAACTTAGGCTAAGACTGAGCCATCGAACCTCCCTGTAATGTATGTATTCGCAACATGTCAAGACTTTCTGGAAAATCTTTAACTTTTTTTTTTTTTAGACGAACGCATGAGAAGTGCGATCTCTCGCTTTAACAGAATTTGTTTTTCATTAAGTACTAAACATTCAAAAATTTCCAATCAAATCGGTGAGGGGAAGGCCTTGCACTCCCTTTTTTAGCTCCCGTCCGCAAACAGGCTGAACGCGTGCACTGACTACAATACATCCTAGGAGTACGATGGGCTAGTCCACTGGAGACAACTCATTCCAGGTCCTTCTTGCATAACAGAGATTGTAGGTAAAACCCTGATCATGAATGCACCGAGTCTCGCTTGGGGTGGCTAAAGATCTTAAATGTCTGTCTAGATTTTAGCCAGTGACGAACTTGATCTTCAGTTTTGCTGAAAACGTATACATTTCGAGTTTGGTAAACATAAAAAAAACTTTCCGACCGCTAAAGCTTTAACAGACAAATATATATATATATATATATATATATATATATATACTAGCGGACTCGACAGATGTTGTCCTGCATGATATTTCAAGCGATTAGGATATTAAATTTAATAATATTATGTTTAAAAGAAAAGCTATTTTACTATATCTCGTTTATACTTTGTTATACGACAAAATATATTCTAAATAACAAAATAAACAACTTTTATCTTGTGCATATTTGCCGAAAAACCAATAAGAAACGAAATATCGCCATACCGCTATACTATCCAGGGCGTCACCTAAACACGTACAGAAAAATTCATTCAAATCAGTCCAGCCGTTTAGGAGGAGTGACATACACTCGTACAGTAGTATTATATATATATATATATATATATATATATATATATATATATATATATAAAATTTAGTGGACATCGTTTTCGTGATCACCAGGGATATTTGAAGTCATTTTTCGAAACTCCCAACATGAGTTCTACCTGAATAGTAGATTCCCCCTAAGGGAAATATGGTAAAAGTTTATATGGACTACGGGTCTTTAAGTTTATTTATTTTCCCCACGGTAGGTTTTCCTTGAAATGTGAAACGATCCCTGGAAAATTCAAGTAGGTAATTACGATCAGTTTATACCTTTGTAAAAAAGAAACTCTTAAAATATATAGTTTGACATTGTAGTGGTGTGCTTTCAGCTGGACCAAATGCGAAAAGTTTCATTCTCTTTTTTTTTTATTTTTTATGACCATACTTTAGTTGTAATTTTTTTGTAACTACTTACTGGGCTACGGATTATCCAGTTCCAGAAAAGCTTTTACTTTTTTATACTTTAGAACCGTATAATAAAAGTAATGCCGGATAGTGTCGCATTAAAAAGTTTAATGCGGAGTGGAATTATGCTTCGCAAAATAAGAATTAAATTTAGTAAGATATTTTTAGAATCAAACTTACCAGCCTCACAGACAGATTTGTCAATTTTATTAATGATCTTTCTTTATATTTAATAAAATAATGTATTATATATATATATATATATATATATTTGTGTATATAAAATACATTATTTTATTAAAACTCCGATATAAGAATTAAAATAATTGTTTTCAGATGAAATCTGTTATTAAATTAAATGAAATGAATATAAGAACATGAAAGATTGTGCGTGAAAAAGTAAAGGAGTGTTGTTACCTAGGGAGCATCATCACTGAACACAATGATAGTGGGGGGTGAAATTGATAGAAGAAGGTTGCTAAACAAGCCTTCCAAAGCAAAATAAGCATTTTAATTAACAAGTATATAAGGATGGACACTAAAAAAAAATGTCTGCTATGTTTTGTTGTTCTGGTTTAAGGGGGCGAAAGTTGGACTCTCCACAAAAGGGAATATAATAGTTTGGAAGCATGGAAATGTGGATCTGTCGTAGAATCACTAGAACAAGTTGGACTCAAAAACCCTACGTGGAAGTTCTAAATGAGGTAAGCGAGAGCAAAAGTCTTACCAAGGCAATGGAAAAATGGAGAGTGAAACTTCTTGGGCATATCATATGGCACATCGATTAGATTCGAATTATATTTGAAGATAAGATTCTTGGGCGTAGTGGAAGAGGAAGGCCTAGAATATCCTATTTTGAAGGCATCAAGCATCTTATGGGTTTGGGTAAGTATAGTAATATGAAAAGAGCAGCTTCCGGTAGAACACAATGCCAGCAGATCATGAAATGGAATAAAAATTCAAAATGTCTGAAATGGGATAGACATCTGTCTATATATATATATATATATATATATATATATATATATATATAAATGAATGTTTGTTTGTATGTCCTTTGTAGAATTGTAAACGGCTAAACCGAATTTTATGAAGCTTGGTATGTACATTACTACTAACCCAGGTTAAGTTTTTGGCTATGTTAATATTATCTGAGATGTACATGAGTGGGGGTTTTCGGTAAATATGCACAGAATAAAAGTGGTTTGTTTTGTTATTTTTAGTAAACTTTGTAATACACAATTTTACCGTATACCGAAGTAAAAATGAGTTATACACTAAAAACAATAGTGGGAGTCAATAATTTTATATAGCCCAAAATACTCAACTGAACTAAACGAAACTCCGTATGTGATTTAGTATTAACACCTCCCTGATTATAAGCTATATTAAAATTTCGAGGTACAATCAGCAGTGGGGTTTGTAAGGGAGGTCTGGAATTGAAAATAGCGATATTTCGTTTTCTATTGGTTTTTCGGCAATAATGCACATAACAAAAGTTGTTATTTTGTTATTTAAAGTAACTTTTGATATATACACTTTTTCCGTATAACGAAGTATAAATGAGGTATACACGAAAAACGATAGAAGGGCTCAACAATGCTATAGTACACGAGAGACTAAATCGAAATCAACGAAACTGCGTATTTTTGACTATAAGCTATATTAACGTTTTTAGGAACGAAACGGGAGTTGTTAGGGAGGCAAGAAATGAAAAATTGTCATATTTCGTTTCCTATTGTTTTTTTGGCGAACGTGCACTTGTCAAAAGATGTTTAATTTGATATTTATAGTAACTTTTATTATATAGATATTTATCATAATTTAGTATTTTGTTGTAGCAACGCGCGCAGGGCACAGCTAGTGATATATAAATACATCTTAGAGTGTTATGCTGCTTGAATTGTTAAAATTGAACCGCCTAATGAGAATATTGCTGGAAATTGCGGGTTGCAAAATAGCTAGACGAAATAAAGAAGAAATGCTTTAATAGAGTTAGTCGAGTGTAGTGTTTGACTCACCCTGCACAAAATTAAACATAATACACATTGGTGTGGTCATATATATGAATATGGAGGGTGTAGCAGTATAACTTCCTTTATTAAAATTCGCTCTTTAAGTCGGGCGGCGATGTTGTAGGAGAGCGCTAGTCGTCCCGTTCAAGATGCTGGACAACACAGTTTTGTGCAGTCACAGCTGAGCCGTAGGACGTTGGAACAGTCAGGAGGTGAGCGTTTGCCGTTGAGGCCTACGCCCTGTAGGGGCGGATGATTAGTCATGGCTGTCCAGCAGGCTTGAATCGCTTTAATTTAGCCCTGTTGGCCCCTGTCCCGGACCGGAAATAAATTGACACGTGGGTCACTCCGTTCAGACGAAGAACTGGAGTTGCTCGGCCCATTAGATCACCTGAGAACAGTGAGGAGGTGAGCGTTTGCCGTTGAGGCCTACGCCCTGTAGGGGCGGATGATTAGTCATGGCTGTCCAGCAGGCTTGAATCGCTTTAGTTTAGCCCTGTTGGCCCCTGTCCCGGACCGGAAATAAATTGACACGTGGGTCACTCCGTTCAGACGAAGAACTGGAGTTGCTCGGCCCATTAGATCACCTGAGAACAGTGAGGAGGTGAGCGTTTGCCGTTGAGGCCTACGCCCTGTAGGGGCGGATGATTAGTCATGGCTGTCCAGCAGGCTTGAATCGCTTTAGTTTAGCCCTGTTGGCCCCTGTCCCGGACCGGAAATCAATTGACACGTGGGTCACTCCGTTCAGACGAAGAACTGGAGTTGCTCGGCCCATTAGATCACCTGAGAACATTGAGAGCTTAAATGTTGACACAGCGTTCTGCGCGCAAATATGCGTCTATGCTTCTGCCCTGGGACTTTCCGATCTTCCTGTGAGGAGATTTTTTCACGATGAGGATGCATCGACGCTCACTTAAAGTGCATCGATGGCGGTTTTAGACAACACTTTCCACAGCGCCTCAATTAGGGGCGATCTGGAGTGACTGGCCCGTTCTCCTGATTTGGCCCCTTGTTATTTTTTCTATGGCTCTTTTTTTTTTAAATCCCTTGTTTATACAAACCGGCTGGAATTTATGTTGGATCGTCTAAAATGTCAATGTTTAAACATTTCTTATAAAAGTAAAACTAAAGTTTTTTAATATAAAAAAAAAATTGAATAAAAAGACATTTTAGAAAGGAGAGACATAAAGTCGTAAACAAAGCCGCTATTTTGGGTTTGTATAAAGTTATTTGATCAGACTTCTTGATCAAGTTACGTCCGTATTCCATAACCATTTGTTTTCAGCATTCATTAGCCCCCCCCTCCCCATTTTTAGTTATTCGATTTCCTCAATCCAATAACGTCACTTTCAATTTAGAAAAAAATAAAAGGTGAATCCGAATTTTGTTTCTTTTGTAGTAATGTTGTTATCTGTCTTTGGTTGGGTTTGGCTGTACTTCGAATATGCCTTTCTACGTATTTTTGAGGACCGGAAGTATACAATGTTTGAACTATATGAAATTCACTTCTAGGTCCTTTTCAAATAAGGATTTAAGTATAAGTTTATTGCTAGATCATAAATGGTAAATATTTTTTTCTCGGCCAATTTCAGAAGTATCGACATTGGCGGTTCGTTCACCTTATAACCAAATAAGTTCATTTCTTCTTTGGAAATCTTTGAACTACTAAATCACTTTCTGGACTTCCATCGGCTCAAAGCTTCAAGTGCTACGATCGACTTGGGCTAAAGTTCAGCTTCATAAGTTCCATTCAGTGTCACAAGTGGGAAGTATAGGAAGTTTAAGTGACTTTCTGAATCATAATCAATTGGGGTTCGACTATGTTTTCATAAGTAAGTGACGCGATAGCAGATTTCATAAACCCCTTTCAGTGTCACAAGTGGAAATTAGGTTACAAATTACGTTGCGTACGGTCCTTCATCGACTTTATTTTTGTAACTTCATTTCAGTATCGCAATTGAAAATTCTCTGAACATTCAAGTCACTTTCTTATCCTGCATCGAATGGGGTCCAAATTATCTACTGTTGGAAGGGAGAAAGGAAGAGAGGGGGAGAGAGAGAGAGAGGGAGAGAGAGAGAGAGAGAGAGAGAGAGAGAGAGAGAGAGAGAGAGAGAGAGAGAGAGAGAGAGAGAGAGAGAGAGAGAGAGAGAGAGAGAGAGACCGAGCGTAGCGTGGAAACAGCGTGTAGAGACATTATCCGGGCAGATATGAGCTGCTCTGGGTTTGGTGGGAAGAAGCAGGCTGAATTATTGAGCGAGCTGTCAGAAGCTGAACCCTTTGTCTGTCCGCCTTAGCCCTACCCACGCCGATATATGGGCCCTTCTCTCTACACACTACAGCTGGCTCCAAGCTTGGAATTCCTACACCTAACAACTGATTTATCAACACACAACCTGCACAATCATATCCAAATTATTTATTTAGGGCGTGAAACGAGATTTGCCCTTTTAAAGAATAATATACGATAATTCAGGAACCATTAAAAAAAAAAAAAAAAAAAAAAAAACAGATTTCCCTCGTCTTGGACACTCCACCGATCTGATGAAGTCTATCCGCAAGAAGAATAGAATATGTACATGGCGTGCAATTTAAGCTTGAAATGAGAACATTTATGACTGATGGTCTCGAAGTATAACAGGAGTGGAATTTTACAGTACATTGGCTACTAAACAAATACCAATATTCTCTTAATCTTCGTGGGAAATTGAACAGAAAAGCAGTAGATATAATGAGTGGATTCTGGCACAGAAAAGTGAAGAAAATGGTGCTAACGTCTTTCGCGATAACGTCTTTGGTGGTAACTCTTTCGCTAGCGAGTTACATTCTGCTATCTTCGGACGACTCCGTGAAGTTGACCCGGATAGCAATTTTCACCTTAAGTAGGCAGCATATCCCAGCACTCTTCTAATACGGACAATGGCCCGACCATCAAGGTTTGACCTCTTTGCTAGTCGTCTTTGGCCTGTTAGATACTACATTCAGCTATTATCGAGTGCCTCACTTGTATGACTTTAAGACCAAAAACCCACAACACCAAAACCTATTTTGGAATTAGGCTAAATTATTTAACGGAAAGACTATTATGAAACTGGAGGAACATTATTGATGAACTCCGCCTTGGAAAATTCAAGAACAATCTATAGATCACAAAAATCACGAAACTCATAAACAAATCGTCCCAAGAGATCAAAATAAAGGAAACTTTTATTAATAAAATAGACATATATTAACACCTGAATATCATATACACCGATGACTCGAAAATGGCCTATACTTCCTCCTGCGCCTACCACGAAGGAAATGCCTGCTAAAAATTCAAGCTCAAAAAATTAACCAGCATATATTCGGCCGAACTATTCGCATTTCAGTTCGCATTATATCACTGCATCAAGAAACATTCCTCATATGCACCGACTCGTTGTGTGCCCTAGTGAGTATTAAAGATATATTTACAAACAATTCAATAGTTCAAAAAATACGTAATTGTATACAAATGCTCCGAGAGTTATAAAGGTTCGTCCACTTCATGTTGGTTCCAAGCCACGTAGGAATAGATGGAAATGAAAAAGCAGATTTAGCAGCCAGAGAAGCCCACCAACTCGAATCCATCGCCACAATAACAATTATATCTACTGAGCTTTATCAACCACTCAAAGAAGATATTGATAAAAAGTTCGTCAAGCAGGGGCTGCGTAAACTAAGCAGATTTCCCACGTGAAGATTTACAATAGAGAAATCTGCATACTGGTAACACAAAACCACCGTGATTAAATACAGACGGTAATGAGAAATCTTTCAGTTAATTAAAATAAATTCCCAACTGAAACGGCTTCTGAATTGTAAGAATAATTTATAATTTAATAACTCAAATTTTAGTAGTCCGAGAACTAATGAGGTGGGGGGGGGCGGACGAACAGAACGTATTTGCATAAATCTCACAAAGTAAAGAAGGTAAGGTAACGTTAGAAACGACAGGTAAGGTTAGAAGAAGTTTCCACCTGACCCGAACAGTTAACGGAAAAGGCCGAAGTAATCGGAACATACCCCTCCACCACATGTCCCATAGACTTCATAAAAATGAAAATATCTCGGTTAATATTCAAGATAGAGAATAAATGTATATAACATTATTTATAATAAATTTAATTTGCAATAAGATTGGTTATTTACAATTTTTCGATCCGATGCACAATAACGGAGATATTTTGAATTCTTTAAAATCCCCCTCTAGTCCGATTTCAGCCATTAACGAACTTGATCTGTCTTTTTACATACGGTTAAATATCGAGTTTCGTAACGATCAAACAAAAATTACGACCGCTAGAGCGTTAACAGACAAATATATATATATATATATATATATATATATATATATATATATATATATATATACTAGCTCAGATACCCGGCTTCGCCTGGGAATTCATTTGAGGCTGAATGGTGATGGTATTTTTTTGGCAAGGCTTTACTTTGCATAATTTTGTCATTTCCCCGTCCCAGTGTTTAGGGTTTTTACCCGTCGTTTTTTTTTGTAAGTCTTCATTTCCATTGTTCCAAATTGTCATATTTCCCGTCTCCTGTGCATTATGCATAGATTTCAGCTATTAAGGACAAAATATTAACATAGATTTGAATTAATTTTTCCCGGTGAGGTACCTGGTAGTTCATATTGGACAGAATTGTTGAGCATATCAATATTTCTCCGCAAATTACTTTAGTTTTACTGTATATCTCGTTTATAATTCGGTATACAAAAAAAGTGTAGATAAGAAAAGTTACTTTAAATAACAAAATAAACATCTTTTGTTATGTGCATATTTGCAGAAAAACCAATAGAAAACGAAATACCGCTATTTTTAAATTCAGGCCTCCCTTACAACCCCCACTACTGCCCGTCCCTAGAAATTTTGGTGTAGCTTGTTATAATGAAAGCGTTAGTGCTAATACACATACCGAGTTTTATTTATTTCGGTTGGGTCTTTTGTCCCAAATAAAATTTTTCACTTCCGCTGTAGGTTTTAGCGTATATCTCGTTTATAAATCGGTATATGAAAAAAGTGTATATAACAGAAGTTACTCTAAATAACAAAATAAACAACTTTTGTTATGTTCATATTTGACGAAAAACTAATAGGAAACGAAATATCGCTATTTTTAATTTCAGGCCTCTTTTATAACCACCACTCCTGTTCATCTCAGAGAATTTTAATATAGCCTAAAGTCTAAGTTGGGTTAGTACTAATATACATACCAAGTTTCATAAAATTCGGTTCAGCCGTTTATGCGTGAAAAGGTAACAAACAAACAAACAAATAAACAAACAAACAGACACCAAAGAAACAAATTGCAGTTATGGTGTCTAGGACATGTGAAGCGAAAAGTTATCGTGAAATTTCGCGAAAAAAATCAATGTACAGACAGAGGTTACAATTTTATATATATATATATATATATATATATATATATATATATATATATATATATATATATATATATATATATATAATTTTGAACGGACCTCATTTTCGTCATCTCCTGGGTAGGATCGATGGGCATTTGAAGAAATTTTTCGAAAATCGCGTCTTGAGTACGACCTTAAGGGAAATCTGCTAAAACTGGCAACAAATGTGGAATAAAATCCAGAACTATGAACTAAAAACTATTAGAACCTCCATCCGTCCATGGAAATATTCGACAAGAGTCAACAGAACAGATGAAGCCGTATTAGGAAGACTCCGAATAGGGCACACATGATTTAGGTATAGTTATTTTATGACAAAAGATCAACCCCTTATGTGTGGAAGTGTAACACAGACTTGATTGTCTACCACATATTAATACAATGCCATACGTATACAAATATTCGAAATTAATGAAATATTTCCAATGCAGTGGCTCTTGGTGACGACGCCAAAGTGATAGATAAATTGTATAATTTTGCGAAAATTTCAAATTTGTATAAAGAAATTTAAATTACCATTTTTTTTGTATCCTCCTTTATTTCATTAAATCTTAAATGCCAATATGAATGAGGAATTAATTACAACACAAATTTACATAAATTACAATATTGACAATTTACATAAACACAGTTTACTCTAAAAATTCAGGTACTTAACCAAAACGAGAGTAATAGATACTACAGGGCGATGATAAACTACTAGTTCTTTGCCCTAAACCTTATGAAACAAATAAACAAACTCAGCATTTACGGATATTTCAACAACAAACCCTGTTACTGTTTAAACTAATATTATTAAATCATAATCCTAAACCACAAAAGTATATACTGATGATTTCCGTTTAACGTTTAAACCAACCAAACTGAATATGTACATCTATTAAAACAACCATGTTAAGATCTTAAGGGGGCACATACTAAACCGCAACAGTAATCTTAAAAAACATCATAACGTTTGTTAGGTTCCTTGATTAATCTTAAATTCCTTAATATAATAACGGTGGTTAGTTTCATGAAATCATACTAAACAAGACTGGAATATATATTAAAACAATAATGTTATGATTCAGCAAAACTTTATTGAACCATGCCAAAATCCCTATAACGCTCTCGCGTTATTGTTGTTACATTCTGAGTGGATATGAATCTTTATCAAAAGGAGATAGACATGTCCAAGGTCAACTTCACGGAGTGGCCCGAAGATATCCCAAATTATTTCGCTGGCCAAAGAGGTACCACCTAAGAGGTCATCGTTTTGACTGAACAATCATAGACGCCAACATTTTATTCGCTTTACTGCGCTAGAATCGCTTTATTATATCTACTAAGAGCAATTTTTGAAAAATGTATTCGTAATAAGATTTGGTATGTAACAGCATGGTTGATCTGAAGTCCTAATCGGGTCAACGCATACTACTTTAATACTTCGAAAGTAAAGTTTTCTGATAATATGCTCAGTTTGGTGAACAATTATGAGTAACCGATTGTGATTTAAGAAATTTAACTAAAATATTATCCTCACATCGATTCCTTCATAGAAGAAGAGCAGGTTGTATCTCGCAATAAAATTACTAACATCCTCACAAACCACATCAAAAAACCTACCAAACTCTTTCTTACTCGAGTTTAAGCGAGGCAATTTTCTCAAACACACCAAGATGAAATTACAAGCAAAGGTGCTTCCAAAGGCAACTTTACTTTTATCATGGACATTGAAGAAAACATATTACAGTCTCATTTGCCACTATTCTTACCCTCTCTGAGCACCCCCTTCCCCACGGAAGTCTATAAACAAGGCAACACTTCTCGACCCATCTTACCCAACATCACTTTCTCTTTTTACCTCACCGAATTCCTCCTTCCCGGAAACCAGTTCCACTAAACCATCAAAATTCTTACTCACTCAAAAGTAAATGTCTCTTAAAATGATTCCACAAAAATAACTATATGCTACTGTAAAGGGAGAACTATTGGGGTTTAATGAGAAGAAGAATGCTTTCTTCTTTTATTACTCAAAAAAATAAGTTGTTTCTTTCTTATAGCTCTATTGTAATTTTTGCCTGGAGTCATCTCTCAAAGCTGATTGAAAGATATTTGAGGACATATTGGTGGAAAACCAAAAATTTTATTACAAAGTTCATATTCAGAAATAAAAATTAATTTTCCAATTCAGAATATCTCTGCAATAAAGAATATAAACTGCTCAAAAATGAATAGGGATATTGGCTGTTTTGTGGTATGTATGGGGCCTAACATATTTTTTTTTTATTATAAATATCATTAATATTTATTAGAAATTATTGTCTTTTTTCCTCCATAAAAAAGAAATTTAATTAAGATGGATTTAATTAAAATTAATAGGATAAGAAAAAATAACCAATATCCCTATTCATAT